>JALPQD010001170.1:21045-51054 GCA_023101885.1 Typhlomys cinereus | reverse complement strand
GAAATGCCTTCAATGCTGAGCACTCAAGGGGGTTGGCATGAAAACATAAAGTAGCAAAGCCACGGTAGGTTGCATGTGAGATACAAGCGTACGAATAGGTCGTAGCCTCACGCATGACAGGGCAAAGCCAAAATAGGGGTCAGGCTTTAACAGCACCTGGACTGACTGGGAGATTAAAGACCTGGTTTATATTGCCCTTATTAAACAGGAGGTGCGTAGCCAGGAGAAGCTCAGTACCATCACTAAAATACCATGTATGCTGAGCTCATGCTGGAGTCCATCCAGTGGCTTTAACAGAGAAGTGATGTGACCTTATAGAGCAGACTGAGTGCAGCACAGTGTTGTAGATACAGGCAACACCAATACACACGGACCCTCACATGTTGGAAAAGGCCACTGCAGACTGGGAGGTCTTTAGGTCTCAGGAGGGTGTGCTCAAGGTTATTAAAATATGTAGTGTTTAGTAGGAAGAGTGTCAACACTGTCATGTTCAAACAGGCGGCCAATAGTCCTTGGACATTCTCAGCCACGGTAACCAAAAGGCTGAACCAGTTTCATGTCAACTGCGTGTGTCCTTGTAGTTCATCCTGGTAGGACTCAAGTCCTACAAGCGCCTGATGCCCAATCCATGAGTAAAATTCCAGCATCCTATTTTTATAATTCTGAGGTCACCAAGTTGTATTTTGTTTATAAATAATGGGTCCATATGTAAAAAAAAAAGTCAAAGGCCAAAGCGTCCTGTAAAATGGAAAAGATAAATTTACTAGTCCAACGTAACAATGGCACAAATGACATTTCGGTTCGAACAAGATTAAAAAATCAGCCTGAACAAGACTGAAAACCATCAGGAAACTTGAAATCCTGGACTTCAAGTCCATCAGATGAGGGCTCTTTGCTGAAGGACTCAATTTGAAAGTGCTTTTCTTAGACCGCTCTAGCAATGCCACCCAGAGAACACTCATTTTCTTGGCTGATTCCGTGCCTACCATTCTCGTGGGCGGGCTCCTCCCACACTGCTGGAATTGCCTAAAAAAAGGGTAAAGATTCTGACGGTGGCTAGGGGCTCGCTACCATCTGATGTGTCCTCAATGGCAACCAGGCTTTAATTTGCTGCACAAAATGGTCTTGTTTGCCCCTGTGCAAAGTTTCCAATCCTGCCAATACTGCCTGTATTCAACCCATCTCTGATACTTAAAGATTAAGTCCATGACTCTACCTCTTGAATCTTGATGCCTGCCAAAATCAGTGCCACAGGGAGTGAAGCCCTTGGGTTAAGATTGCCTCCTAGGTTTGCAGCTGTTCGTTTGCTCTGGGCTGACACGGATAAGAATCCGGCTGTTGGCATTGCTGCTGAGGAGGAAGAGACAATTGCGTGGACTTTTGAATTCAGCACTTCCTCTCCAGAGCAGTGCTTTCTTTACGTGTGTGAGCCTTCCCCAGGAATCCTGCCCTGTATGAGCCTCTCCTAGTTCCCGAATGAAGAGCGTCCTAGAGCACTTTTTGTCTTCCCCTTTGTATAGTAATCTCTTTTGTGGCTGTTATCTCTTGCCTGTACAGATTGTGTGCCCTGTGATCCTGCTAACTTTGGGGGTTCAATGAGACGTTGGTCATTGTGGCAGGTCATTCAAAGGCCCTAGTATGAGTACTTCAGCACCTTGAGGAGGCCTATTTTCTCTGCTGTAACATGGTCTCCTCTCTCCTTGTTTCTGGTGTGGCCCTCCTAACCCATCTCTCTTGTTCATAATCCTTGCAATTACTGTGTTACATAGGTTTACTTTTGAGTGTCCAATGTGGGCTGGGTGAGTTTGGTACTAGGAGCCACCTATTAGGGAGTACATACGGCGCTTAATTTTCTGGGTTTGGGATACTTCACTTAATATAATTCTTTCTAATGACATCCATTTCCCAGCAAATTCCAGTAATTCATCATTTTTGATGGCTGA
Organism: Typhlomys cinereus; assembly: GCA_023101885.1. Lineage (NCBI taxonomy): Eukaryota > Metazoa > Chordata > Mammalia > Rodentia > Platacanthomyidae > Typhlomys > Typhlomys cinereus. The sequence goes on along the minus strand of JALPQD010001170.1, from coordinate 49,111 downwards.
GTAGTACTCCATTGTATAGATGTACCACAGTTTCCTTATCCACTCGTCAACTGTTGGACATTTAGGTTGATTCCATGACTTTGCTATTGTAAACAGTGCTGCTATGAACATGGTCGAGCTTGTGCTATCGAGGCGAACCTCTGCTGCTTGGGGGGTTATTCCCAAAAGTGGGATAGCAGGGTCATATGGCATTTCAATCTTTAATTTCTTTAAGAATCTCCAGACGGCTCGCCAGAGTGGCTGTATGAGCCTGCATTCCCACCAACAATGTAGGAGAGTTCCCCTCTCCCACATCCTCTCCAGCATTTGTCGTTGTTTGTATTGTGGATTTTTGCCATCCTGACCGGGGTGAGATGATATCTCAGGGAAGTTTTGATTTGCATTTCCCTGATGGCGAAGGAAGTGGAGCATTTTTTAAGATATTGTTAGACATTTTAATTTCATCCCTGGTAAAGTTTCTTTGAAGTTCCAGGGCCCATTTTTTAATTGGGCCAGTGTTTTCCTTGGAGTTTATTTTCTAAGTTCTTTGTGCACTCTGGACAGTAGAGCTCTGTCAGATATGTGGTTAGTGAAGATTTTCTCCCATTCTGTGGGTTGCCTTTGAGCTCGTGACAATCTCTTTATCTGAACAGAAGCTCTTTAATTTCACAAGATCCCAACTGTTGAGAGTTGGTAGCAGTGACTGTGCCATTGGATGTCTGTTTAGGAAGTGTTGGCCTAGCCCAATCAGCTCGAGGGAGTTCCCTATCCTTTCAACTATGGTTTTTAAAGTCTCTGGCCTGATATCAAGGTCCTTGATCCATTTGGAATTAAGTCTTGTACATGGTGACAAGTACGGGTCCAGCTTTAATCTTCTGCATGTGGAGATCCAGTTTTGCCAGCACCATTTGTTGAAGATGCTGTTCTTTTTCCATTGGATTCTTTGGGCCCCTTTGTCAAAGACCAAATGGCTGTAACTTTGTGGGCTTATATCTGGGTCTTCAATCCTTATCCATTGATCTGTGTGTCTATTTTGGAGCCAGTACCAGGCTGTCTTTATAACTATGGATTTGTAGTATAGACTTAGGTTTGGTATGGTAATACCTCCAGCTGTGTTTTTGTTACTCAGGATTGTTTTTGCTATCCTGGGTCTTTTGTGCCTCCATATGAACTTTGAGATTGTTTGGTCAACTTCTTTGAAGAATTGCTTTGGGATTTTGATTGGTATAGCATTGAATCTGTATATTGCCTTTGGTAGGATGGTCATTTTTACAATGTTGATTCTGCCAATCCAGGAACAAGGGAGGTCTTTCCACCTTCTGGTGTCTTCTGCAATTTCTTTCTTTAGGGTTTTAAAGTTTTCATTGTAAAGGTCTTTTACCTCCTTAGTTAGGTTTATACCAAGGTATTTCATTTTTTTAGGGGTTATAGTAAATGGATGGTTTCTCTCAAGGCTTTTTCACTTCTTTCATTCTGGGCATATAGGAAGGCCTCTGATTTTTGCACATTTATTTTGTATCCTGCCACCCTGCTGAACTTCTCAATTAGTTCCAGGAGCTTCCTGGTGGAGTTTTTGGGATCACTCAGGTATAAGATCATGTCATCTGCAAATAGGATAGCTTGACTTCTTCCTTGCCGATTTGAATCCCTCTTATGTCCCTTTCTTGTCTTATGGCTTCAGCTAAGACTTCAAGTACAATATTGAATAGAAGTGGTGAGAGTGGACAGCCTTGTCTAGTTCCTGATCGAAGTGGGAATGCTTCCAATTGTTCCCCATTGAGCATAATCCTTGCTGTGGGCTTGTTGTATACAGCTTTTATTATATTGATAAAGGTTCCTTCCATTCCTACTGTCTCTAGCGTTTTGATCATAAAAGGCTGTTGGATCTTGTCAAAAGCTTTTTCTGCATCTATCGAGAGTATCATGTGGTCTTGGACTTTGGACTGGTTTACATGATGAATTACATTTATTGATTTGCGTATGTTGAACCAACCTTGTGTGCCGGGGATGAAGCCTACTTGGTCCCCATGAATGATCTTTTTAATATGTTTTTGAATCCGATTTGCTAAGACTTTGTTGAGAATCTTTGCATCTGTGTTCATCAGGGAGATCGGCCTATAGTTTTCTTTTTTAAGTGAATCTTTATTAGGTTTTGGGATTAAAACGATATTAGCTTCATAGAAGGAATTTGGTAGTGTTCCTTCCTTTGCTATTTGATGGAACAGTTTAAGGAGTATTGGTGTTATTAACTCCTTAAATGTCTGGTAGAACTCTGTGCTGAATCCATCTGGTCCAGGACATTTTTTGGTGGGAAGATTCGAGATTACTTCCTCAATTTCCTTATATGTTATAGGACTATTTAATAATTCACAACTTCCTGATTCAATTTAGGTAAGTTGTGTTTACTTAGAAATTCATCCATCTCTTTTGTGTTGTCAAACTTCACAGAGTATAAGTTTTTGAAATATGATGTTATAATTCTCTGGATTTCTTGGGTATCAGTAGTGATAACTCCATGTTCATTTCTAATTTTGTTAATTTGGGTTTTCTCTCTCTTGCTTTTGGTTAGTTTAGCTAGGGGTGTATCAATCTTGTTGATTTTTTCAAAGAACCAGCTTTTGATTGTTGATTTTTTCTATCGTTTTCTTAGTCTCGATTTCAGATATTTCTCCCCTTATTTTGCTAATCTCTTCTCTTCTACTGCTTTTGGGATCAGATTGCTCTAGTTTCTCTAAAGCTTTAAGCTGCATTGTTAAGTTGTTTATTTCTGATGTTTCCATTTTTTTGATGGGCATTAAGAGCTATGAACTTACCTCTTAGAACAGCTTTCATTGTGTCCCAGAGATTTTGGTAAGTTGTATTTTCGTTATCATTCACTTTCAGGAAATCTTGAATTTCCTTTTTAATTTCTTCCTGAATCCAGTTCTCATTCAGCATCATAGTGTTAAGTTTCCAGGAGTTAGTGTATTTTCTCTTGTTTGATGTGTTGTGGATGTCCAGCTTTAGGCCGTGGTGGTCTGATAGGGCACAGGTTAGAATTTCAACTTTCTTGTATATGTGTAGATTCATTTTGTGGCCCAATATGTGATCTATTTTGGAGAAAGTTCCGTGTGCTGCTGAGAAAAATGTGTATTCTTTGGTGCGTGGGTGAAAAGTTCGATAGAGATCTGTGAGGTCCATTTCTTTCAGGGTTTGATTAAGTTCCAAAGTGTCTCTGTTAAGCTTTTGACCTGTTGATCTATCCCATGTAGAGAGGGCGGTGTTGAAGTCCCCAAGAATTATCGTTTGGGGGTTGATTTCTTGCTTTAGACGCTGTAGGGTTTTCTTAATGAATGTGGAGGGGCCCGTATTGGGTGCATATATGTTCAGTATTGTGAAGTCTTCCTGGTGAATTGTACCTGTGACTAAATGTAGTATCCATCCGTGTCTCTTATAATTTTTTTTGGTTTGAAATCCACTTTGTCTGATAGCATAATGGCTACCCCTGCCTGTTTTCTTCTTCCATTTGCTTGTAGAATTGTTGACCAGCCTTTTATTTTTAGAGCGTGCCTATCTTTTGTGGTGAGATGGGTTTCCTGCAGGCAGCAGATTGATGGATTGTGATTTTTAATCCAAGTTTGTAATCTGTGTCTCTTGATCGGTGAATTAAGTCCATTAACATTTAGTGTTATAATGGAGAAACTATTGTTAATTCCAGACATTTATTATGTTTAGTAGCTTTTATAAGTATATTGCTTCGCTTTTAATGGTGTTATATTTGCCTTCTGTTCTCCTGGATATGCCTGTTTTTTTCTTCACGCTTGAGTATCATTTCTAGCAGTTTTTGAAGGCCTGGTTTGGTGGCCATGTATCCCTTAAAGTTGTCTTTGTGCTGGAAAATTTTTCTTTCTCCCTCGATCATGACTGATAGTTTTGCAGGGTAAATCAGCCTGGGTTGACATTTTTGCTCATTCAATACTTGAAGTATGTCTCTCCAAGCTCTTCTTGCTTTTACTGTTTCGACTGAGAAGTCATTTGTTATTTTAATAGGTTTGCCTTTAAAAGTGACTTGTTTTTTCTCCCTTGAAGCTCTCAGCACCAGTTCTTTATCTTGAATGTGGAGTGTTTTAACTATTATTTGCCGCGGTGTGCTTCTAGTTTGGTCGTATCTGTTTGGGGTGCGGAATGCCTCTTGTATATGAATGGGCCTCTCTTTCTTTAGATGAGGAAAGTTTTCCTTGACGATCGTTTGAAAAATTTCCTCAGGGGTGGTATTTTGAGATTCTTGCTCCGGTATTCCATGAATACGCATGTTAGGTTTCTTCAGGGTGTCCCATATCTCTTGGATATTTCTCTCAAGTATCTTTTTGGCTTTAACAACCTCTTCCATTGAGCTGGCTAGTACTCCCACTTTATCTTCAAGGTCTGAAATTCTGTTTTCTGCTTCATTAGTTCTGTTGATAAGACTCTCTGTGGCGTTCTGGGTTGAAGATAACTTGTCTTTTAGCTCAGTTTTAAACTCTGCTTGAGTTTGTTTTAACTGTTCTATGCCACTTTTTGTTTCTTGCACTGTTTTTCTCAACTCCTCCAGATGTCTGTTGTGTTCCTCTTCAAAGCGATTGATTCGATTATGTATTCCTCCCGGATTTCCTCTTTCATAGTATTGAACACGGTAATGATCATATTTTGAAAGTCGTTATCCTGGGTCAGGCTTTCTTGGCCTTTTTCCGCGGGTTTGTTCTTTTTGGAGTCTAACATTATGGGATTAATTTCTTCAGTGGGAGATTTGTTTACTTGAGTGTTGCTTCTCATGGATTTGCACTTTGACTTTGGCATTGTCATTTTAACTCTTAAGATCTCTCAATTTCACTAAACTGAATTATTTGGCCTGGGGTACTGGTGGGCGGGGCCTGAACGGGGGCTTACCTAGGGAGCGGGGTGAGGCCCGGGTGGACCGCGTGTCCAGACTGGGGGAGCGGGGTGGGGTGAAAGGGAGGATGGGCGCCTCGGCGTGGAGCTATTTAACCCGAGGGCAGCTGGGGCGGGGCCCGGGCGCAGGGGGAGAGGTCCTCCTCGTCCCTCGCCCCCGCGCGGCTCCGGCTGGATGGCGGGAGTCGGAGCCGGGTCCCCGTGGCTGACCTGGGGTTCTAGAGCGCGCGTTGAGGCCCGGCTGGATCTCGCCTACGCGTCCCGACCGGCGGAGCGGGGTGGGCGAAAGAGGGAGGATGGGCGCGTCGGCGTGGAGCTATTTAACCCGAGGGCAGCTGGGGCGGGGCCCGGGCGCAGGGGGAGGTCCTCCTCGTCCCTCGGCCCCCCGCGCGGCTCCGGCTGGATGGCGGGAGTCGGAGCCGGGTCCCCGTGGGCTGACCTGGGGTCCTAGAGCGCGCGTTGAGGCCCGGCTGGATCTCGCCTACGCGTCCCGACCGGCGGAGCGGGGGTGGGGCGAAAGAGGGAGGCTGCGCGCGTCGGCGTGGAGCTATTTAACCCGAGGGCAGCTGGGGCGGGGCCCGGGCGCAGGGGGAGGTCCTCCTCGTTCCCTCGGCCCCCGCGCGGCTCCGGCTGGATGGCGGGAGTCGGAGCCGGGTCCCCGTGGGCTGACCTGGGGTCCTAGAGCGCGCGTTGAGGCCCGGCTGGATCTCGCCTACGCGTCCCGACCGGCGGAGCGGGGGTGGGGCGAAAGAGGGAGGCTGCGCGTGTCGGGGTGGAGCTATTTAACCCGAGGGTAGCTGGGGCGGGGCCCGGGCGCAGGGGAGGTCCTCCTCGTTCCCTCGGCCCCCGCGCGGCTCCGGCTGGATGGCGGGAGTCGGAGCCGGGTCCCCGTGGGCTGACCTGGGGTCCTAGAGCGCGCGTTGAGGCCCGGCTGGATCTCGCCTACGCGTCCCGACCGGCGGAGCGGGGGTGGGGCGAAAGAGGGAGCAGAACCTTTTTAATATTATCAAATCCCACTTGTTGAGTGTTGAATTTATTTCCTGTGCATTGCATCTGAAAATGTTGATCTAGGCCAATCAACTTAATTGAACTCTTCATTCTTTCTATAGTAGTTTTGTAGTTTTATAGTTTCAGGAATAACATTGAAGCCTTTGATGACCTTGAAGTTAATTCTTATGTCATGTAACAGATAATAGTCAGTCTTCTGCATGTAGATACCCAAATTTGCCAGTACCAGTTTTTGAAGACGTCATTCTTTTACTATTGGACTTTTTGTCACCTATGTCAAAAATCAGTTGATTGTATGTATTTTACCCTGTATCAGGTTCTTCGACTCTAATCCATTGAACTATAGCTCTGTTTTAGAGCAAATAGCATCCTGTTTTTCTTATTATGGCTTTGTAGTAGAGTTTAAGGTCCTGTATGGAAATAACTGAAGCAGATTTTTTTTATTATTCAAGATTGTTTTGCTATTGGGGTTTTGTTCATCCTCAATTTCTGTGATATATATCAACATAAGTATCTGTACATTGCTTTTGGCAAGTTTGTGATTTTTACAATGCTAATTCTACTGATCCAGGAACAAGGGAGGTCTTTCCAACATATGATATTTCCTGCAATCTCTTTCTCAAAAGTTTTAAAGTTTGCAAACTTCTGGCCTATCAAAGTCTTAGTTAGATTTATTCCATGGTATTTCACTTATTCAAAAGCTATGGTAATTGGAATTGCTTCTCTCAGGAATTTCTCACTTTATTTATCCTTGGTGTATAGGAAATTCACTGATTTTGGATGTTAATTTTATATTCTGCCACATTACTGCACATAGTTTTGAGTTCTAAGAGTTTTCTCGTGGCATCTTTGGATCTTTCTGTGTACAAAATCAAGTCATCTACAAATAGGCATACCTTGAACCTTTCCTTTCCAATTAGTATCCCTTTTGTCTCACTCTCTTGCTTTATACCACCAGTTAAGATTTCACGTACAATATTGAAGAAGAGTGGAGAGAATAGGCAGCCTAGACGAGTTCTGATCTAAATGGGAATGCTTCAATTTTTCACCATTCAGAATGATGTTTGCTACAGGTTCCTGTATATGGTCTTTATTATGTTGAGGGCCCCTTACCTTCCAACAGTTACTTTTCACTCCATGCTCTTTTCCATGTCTGAAACATCTATTTGTTGAAGAAGCAGCTCAAGAAAGGCATAGGCTACAGCATACACAGCGTTGTAAATGTTGTAGCTCTCAGCACTCATGGACAGATCAAAAATGTGCTGTGCTCACCACTCTGAAGATGTATTGGAGACAAAGCTACTCAATGTCTTATAGTCAGGATCTGAAGCAGAACAATAAAAATTCCCCCATCCTAATTTTGCCATAGAAATGTGCTCTTAGTATCTGGAATATCTCTGTGTCTGGATAAATTTTTTTAAAACCAGAAATCTCAGGATGGTGTTGTGAGAAAAGGAAAATTCCATGGTGTGAGTCAAGAATTACAGCTCTCTTCCTTGTGATGACATCCTATTGTGAGGTGGTGACCGAGATTCTCCTTGTTCCTAAATATTCACATATTCTGGAACTCACAGGAAGAATTGTGTCCATGTCACCATAAAGGACAACAACATTGGCTGATGATGTCATGATCATGTTATAAAATATTTCAGCTCTTGCCTGGTATAACTCTGTGCTTGCTGGGATCATGGTCACAAAGGCCAAACACACTCCATGACGTTGCATCTCTCCTCTCAAGTCTAAGAGAAAACTGAATGCCTTGGTCATCATCTGAGATGACTAGCCCCACCCAGGTCCAAGTGAAATGAAGCATCAATGAGACCATGGCAAGAACCAGACAACTGTCACTTGAGGCCACCTGGCTCAGATAAGGAAGACTCACATGGTCACTCAGGATGGTATGGAATGGTCCCTAGCTAAGCTAAAGTACACAGAACAGCAAACAAATAAAGCATTGAGTAAAACCCAAGTGGAAGTTGTAGGATGTGAAATTATTTCATCCCATTATTGAAATTATGTGTCATTTCCCACAAGTTTATAAAATCTATATTGTTACAAAATTATGTTGTACAATCTTATGTCCCTCCTCTCTATTTCAGTAAAAGAAAGTTTGACAGAAAATCTTGTAAGTTTTCACCAATTCAGGACAGGCACTCAAAAGAGGCATAGAAGCTTTGTCCTCCTTTAATCTACATGAACCTAAGAAACATGCACAAGGAATAATCTTTTCAACTCTCACACACAGACTAACCTGTGCTGTTGCATATAATTGCAGAAATGATGCCAATTTGATGGATGTGGTCCACTTTGGTCCTGATAATGTCAGGTAGCAATGTTCCTTGCCATAGAGGAAATTAGGTTTGCTACTAGCTGCAGGATCTTCATTGTACAATGTGTCTTCATACACATGCAAGTCCTCACAGTAATTGTTTAAAAAGCTATATGTGAGGGACACTTTGGGTGAAATATTTGTGTTGCGTTAATCCCCTTAGTTGCATACTCCAATGTCAGCAGAATCTGTTGTTGGTTGAATGTCAAGCTGAAAAGTGAACACAGTTATCATTAGTTATGATTCTTCAAGAAACTTGAAGTCCAATAAAGAGACTTTATGTTCTAAATGATGTTGAACTCCTCCCCCAATTTATGTGGTTGAAACTATTGTCACCCATCTAGGAGACTGGCAGATAGATGGTAACCATCTGGCAAATGGGACACTGCCCCCCCTCACTGCTGTGTCCTAGTCTTATTATTCCATCTACCTTTGAGTTTCCTTTTATATGAAGATCTTCATTTTAAAGTCTTTTATCTTGGATAGGAGGTGACCTTCAATACCAATCAGGATGGAGCCCAGGGCAGTGGAGGAAAACAAAACTGAAAACAACAAACCATAATTCAGAGCACGAAGACCCTACATTAAACACCTGAAACAAAAGCAACCGAATCTCTCCCTATCCTGAAGCTCAGGGAACCTTGCAGCAGAGAGGGTGGCAAGATTGTAAGAGCCTAAAGATGGGGAGGAACAAGGACATGTAAGATACTTCACACAAGTTAGGGCTGCAGCAGCCAGGATTGGATTTTGCCTGACCTACACAATGGCTGACATGTCAAGGACCCCCCAAAGTCTAACATGAATCAAAAGGGAAAAGGCTCCAGGCAGTAAGATCCTTAGAGGCAAGGAATTAACAGTCATAATAGAGCTCTCATACTAACAGGAAGCCCAAGAAGAGCCCCCTGGCTATGCACTGAGTCCCAAACCCTCATAAGAGAGGTTTGGCATTCAAACAAAAGGATGTTCCAAGGGATGAAGGGGAGGGAGGGAAAGGCTTGAAAAGAAGAGGGGAGAGTAGAAAAGGGAATAACTGAGGAAAGGTGGAGGGAGAAGATGGAGTACCTATTGAGCTTGTATGATTAGGAAAAAAATAAAATGTGGGAGAAAAAAAGTGCGATGAGAAACAAAAACAAAGCAAAGCAAACCAAAGAAAATAAAAATAGTTAACCAAAATTCATAAATGGGAGAAAATACTTCAGAGTGTACCTCTTATAGAAAATTGATATCCATATCATATAAAGAGGTCCAGAAAAGAAATAAAATATGCCACCTTAGTAGAGATATTTCTCAAAATATTTATGATACATGCTCAATGAACATTTGGAAAAGTGAACAATATCAGTAATCCTCACTGAAGTGAATTCAATACTACATATAGATTCTTAATTTCACCCAAAATGGCATCAGCACTATGTAAATGAAGAGTGAATGGTGCCAGGAGGATTTCGAACAATCAGGTACTCACTCACTATGGATGAGATGCAATTACCCCATCAGTTATGGAAACCAGTGTGTGTTCCTCAAATAGTGAAAATAGTTTTTCATCCAAGCTTCCCCAGCTCGGCATTCACCAAAATGTTCCTGTATTTTGTGTGTGTGTGTGTGTGTGTGTGTGTGTGTGTGTGTGTGTACAAGAGTCCACCAGGTGTGCCTGTGAAGTCACTAGGATGACATCAGGAATCATCCTGGAATGTTCTGCCTCTCTATTTTTTTTTTTTTTTTTTTTGCTTTGGGATTTCCTGGGATCTGCCCTTCAGGGCCAGGGTGTTTTTTTTTTTCCCCGGGGTGTTTTTTAATGTGGGTTTTGGGACCATAACTCACATCCTTCTGCTTGTGAGGCAGAGGCTTAAGCCCTGAGCCAGTTCTCCAGCTTCACACTGACTCATTACAGAGATGTTTGCATAGAGATGATTATTTTAATGCTGTGCAGAATACACACACCTTCTCTTATTTTTGTTTCCTTCATTTCATATTGATGCATTGAAACATAAACACACATAGATACATTTGACATGAAAGCAGAACGAAAATGGCCTGAGGGCCAAGAGATGAACTGGAGGTCAGGCAAAAGGTACTTGGTATGGAGCAAAGAAGCAGAAACACATGAAAACAAGCATCTGTAGAATGCTGAAAATATGGACAATGATGCAAATAAGTTTCTAAAAGCATTTGAATGCATAAAATTTACCTAAGCTCATTCAGAGAGGAATAATCATCAAATCTTCCAGTTTAGACAAAAAGTGAGTCCTCTATATATTTAATATTCATTTATTATCACCTCATAAAATTCAAATGCAAACATGACCAGTGTTTGCTTATTTTCTGGCTGTCAGCTTTCTATTCCTGCAGCACAAGTGAATGTTTTTAAGTTAATGAAAGAAAGCTTTGATGGAGATTTTTACACCTATTACATTTGTTACAAAACTAAACTTCAATTCCAGAAAGCAAAGAGAATAAAGTGAAGACATTCAGGTTATTGAAAAAATGTCTAAAATCTGTTTAAAAATTGGGATAAATATTTGGGAGCACAGCAATACATGGTTACTTGGTTTAGGTATTAATATTTTTATAGTGATGGAAAAACAATTATCAAGCACTTGACAACATGTTTTGCTGCAGCCTGTGGACACTGAACTCAGCTGGAGCTCTGGGTTGTGTGGGGACTGAAATTATTGCTTGTGCAGTGGCAACGGTTTGTGAAGGAATGGAGAATAGAGGACAGAGAGGGAGAGGGAGAGGCAGAGGCAGAGGCAGAGGGAGAGAGAAGCAAAGGGAGAGGCAGAGGGAGAGGAAGGAGAGGGAGAGAGCACTCATACACTTTCCATCTTTACAGATATGAATCAGAAAAGCAGACAAAATCTGTTGTGATGAATTTATGGCTAATTAAGTAGGAGGTTTGTGAGTGAGAAAATACCCACAGTATGTATGTCTATCCTTCTACAGCCCCTAAATCATTCACCAAAACAATAAAGCAGACATTGAGAGAATGAAAAGATCACTTACTGCACTGCAAGGAGGGAGTCCAGTGAGTCCTGCAGTTCATTTGATTTTATGGCCAAAGGAAGTAACCTTGTCCTCACTGTGATTTATTCTCCAAAAGCACTATATTCAGCTAACAAGAGAGGCAGTTTCAGGAGCAAGAGGACAGAAATCAAAGTGAACATATGTTCCATGTCTTCCAAGCTATGAGCCTGAGCAGAGGTGACATGTGTGCTGCCAGGAAGATGCACATGTATAACACAGGCACATGTGCATGTAGCATACTTTTTATTACCATTATGCCTGAAGTTATCATTCATATCTATTATTTCTGTCCAGTGCATGCCACTCTCCAAGAGGAATGTGAAGCATTCCTGCCCTGGGCTACCCAACTGAGGACCTCATCTGGTGACAAGGACAAGTTGGAAAATATGTTGTGAGGATCTTCTAATTCCTCAGGTGCATGAGTTCCTTCCTGTCTATTGCTTTTAGTTTCTCAGGGATGAGCATCTCTTGAGATGGTTCTGTCTTAGACATGGAGCCACAGGCTGTGTGTCTCAACATGATTTAAAATCATGGATGTATATTCATCAGAGGATCCAAAATGAGAGGTAATTATGAAAGTTTATGTAGGCCCATGCCAACCTAAACTCATGTATACTGTGGGGCTACTCCCTTTGTACATGAGACTTATAGTCTGGTGCAAAAACCCCATTACATAGGTGGGACCAAGGACATTCCCATGTAACCTGTGCACTCCTCGTAAATGTGCTGTCTCTCAGTGATTCATTTGACTTCTGTTATCTCCAGATCCAACCACACAAAACACCAATCCCAGAATTATCATGAACCCATTAATACCTGTCAGTCCTAAGTCTAAATGCACAAAATTGAGTCTCATTGCTCATGTTTTAAATACATTCCCCTTCCAATCCTCGGTTCCCATTTATCAATGATTTTAATTTAAATTTGTTTTTCCTAGTTCTACAAGTACAATTAGTAAAACTCCAATTTTTCCTCCTTCTCCCCTTCCTTTTGATCTCATTCACCCCATACTCTCCCCACTTCCCTCTCTGTCTTCCCTCCTTTCATCAATATATCTCATTCCTTCCCACTTTCCTGTCTTTCTGATTCTATGATTCCTAGGGATCATCTGCTCTGGTGGGGGCTCAGACCTCTGTAGTAGACCAAGTGGCCCTTCCTTGTGTAGATCCACAGGGGCATTCTCCTTTGTATGTCAATCCTTAGCCCCTAAGGTTCCTGCTGCTTGAAATTTGTCCTCTTGAGATTATCACCAATGTAAGCATATTTGTATGTCAGTCATTGTGCATGTCTGATAAGGACAACTCTCATTGTAGTGAGTTCCTGGATGCAGCAGCACTGCCTTGCAATGTCATGTCCAGTGGTGGACCTTCCTAGCTTTAGGCTCTTAAGAATCTTACTGCCCCCTATGCTGCAAGGCTTCCTGAGGGTAAAAATGGGGAGAGATTTGATTGGCCGGATTCTGGGTGAACATTGCAGGATCACAGGTTGACTGTTGTCTATTTCACTGTTTTTCTGTTGCCCTGGGTGAGTCCTGTCTGGATGTTTTGAGACTCTAAAGCTAAAAGAAAATTGTTAAAAAAAAAGGCCTATATAAGAAAATGCTTGAAGGAGATGGAAGATCAGGATTAAGACACAGTAGAGAGTAAGGTTGGCTTCCAGGTAGCCAACCACTTCCTCATCAACCCCTAATTCCCCCCTTATGACATGGAACATATATGCAGCTAATGAATCATTTCTTCATCTATGATATATCTTCATTCCTTATAGTCAAGTATATCTGGGGTTATCAATGAGTATGGTAACAATGTCTCTAGGGTTTACCAAATGGTTTTCAAAACTTTATGTATTTTTCAATGTTTCTTACATGCATAAAGTGAATTTTGATCATAGCTACCCCTTCCTCACTTTTACTCCACTTGGATATTGCTGCAGGACACCCAACTCCATCTTTTTTCTTTCCATTCCTTTGTTTTACTATTACATATATGAATATAATGAATTCATAATATTTTCAATTTTTATCCCTTAGTCCCAAGACCTATCCTTCTTTTCCCCTTGTAATCCTTCATCTCCCCTGCCAGACTTCCTCCTATTTTCAATTTTTTTCACTTGTGCATCCCATTGTCTTTGTAGTGTGCCTTTGATGACAACAGTCTGACATGTTTCATCCTGCAGCAAGTATCGTAGATCAATGTGTACACCACTGACGAAAGCATCCTCCTCTTCATCCCTATCAGCTTTACTCCTCATCAGTGGAGTGTCCCTGTGTCCAGGGAGGTGTAGATCATCTTGAGGTCTTTCTACTTTCATGGTGAGCTGCTGAGACAGATACCATGCAAGTCTTGCATAAGTATACATATCTGCCATGAAAGTTTGTACATCACATCTCTGTCATGTCTAGGAGAAACATCTGGGCCATCGCTGTCTTACTTCAGGCTCTTACAATCCTACTGTCCTCTCTTCTGCAATGCTGTCTTAGCTGTGGGGTGGGTCACCTGTTGTCATGGTGATTATTATTGCAACTTGCAGAGTTCACAGATTGATGTGACCTTTAACTGTTTTTTTTTCCTATAGCAACTTCTGTAGTACTCTATGGTAATATATAAGGTGTTCATGAAGAAGGAAGCTTCTAGCTTTATGTGTGTGTCCTGTGATCCATGTGTGCTACACTTTCAGCGATATGGTCTTAGTGTCAGTTTCTGGAGGGTTTTTAAGAGCAATGGAAAAAATCTATACTGTTTGGTGGGACGGCTATGAGGACTCTCTTAACATCAACTTTCCCGGTTCCTCTGTACAGGGACTGTCTGTCCTCATTCTTTCTTTAAATAATTTTTTGACATATTAATATCATAGGAGGTTCCATCTCATTGCAACCGGTCTTACTAGCATTTTTTTTATCTCACAGTAAAGCTCCAAAGTGCCAGAGAGTCCAGATATCCCAGGACACAGTAGAAGGTAGTGACTGAGTCCTTGTTGCACATGATGATGATGTGGCCATGTTCAGAGTATACATCCCTTTAAACAAAGGGAGGAGATATTCCAAGCCACATTCCATAGAGAATGAGTTAGATAATGGTACAGATGGAATGATGAAGTTAGGTGCCCCTGAGACTATCAACCACGTAAAACTCTTTCCTGTAGCAGTGACTTGGAAGGCTAGAAAACACAGTTATAGTTTTGTCCAAAACAGTGGACACAGCCACACTGAACACAAATCCAAATGTGATCTGATGCAGGATACACATGGCCATCCTGGGATGTCCAATGAAGAGTGAGCAGCAGAGGAAACATAAGGTGAGGGAGATGACCAGTATGTAAGCTGAGAGTGCACTTATTTGCCTTCAAGATGGGAGTGTCATGGTGCTTCACAAAGACCCCAAGAACAAGAGCTGTGAGTACAGAGAAGCTCAAGGCATGCAGGCCAGAGCCATCCCTAATGGGTCATTGTGAGGTACAACATCACAGGTCTTTGAAGACAATGGGATTGCTCCATGTTGGGATAGTTATCATCTGTGCACCATACACAATGGCCCATACGTGGTGCAGAAAAAAAAATGTCGTGTAAATAGATTTAGCATTTCTCTCTTCATCACAGCCTAACACAATTTTATTTTCTTGGTGTCCATCCCTGAAGCATTTGTTAGGGCATCCTCTCCTATGACATGCCCTGTGTGTGAATGTCAGGAGACCACATTCATATATCCTTCCTCATTAATACTGTTGCTTATAGACAGGACCTCTGTGCCACATAGCACATTCTCTTTGCTCTTCTCCTCTGTGAATATGAGTCTTTGTGGATTCCCAAGTTTCCAGAGATTTTCGTTTTCTCAGCCTCCCTTTTCTCCATGAAATCACTGTGATTACAGAGTTACTCTGCAATCCCAGGCTTTGCATGTGATTGTTTATTTATCCTTGGAAATTCAGGCATGCATAATAAGCATGTTACCCAATAAGTCATGCACTGCTTTTTGATGTAGGATATTTAAAAAGTTCATTGCTTCATCCTGGTATTTTATCCTAGTAATTTGCCACCCTCTCTTGTTTATGTGTGTAGAAACCAATCACTTAAGTCCTAAATTTTATCTTTTTAATGTGTGGATTGCATTTGATGTTACTTTTAAAGAAACCTAAAATCATTCATAAATATTTATACTCATCAATAAAATAGCATATGCTGCTAATGTTCAGATGGGTAAATTTAATAGTCACACCTCTATGAACAGTATAAAAGAGGATCAAAATGCTAGTTGATTGAATGTGTGATGCAGTAGAACTTTCTGTCTCATAGGGTGTATCCACTATGCTTCTGTCCTTACTTGGTGGCAGAGCAGGGATCCCACAAGACCTGTACCATAGTTCGTCTGTTGACATTTCACTATGGAGGGGAAACATTTGAAGAAACTCCATAACACTTCAAGAGACTACTGAGTATTAATGCCAGATGGGGTGATGGGAACTACTTTAATCAATGGTGTAATTACTCATCCATCTTCCACACTTGTGTATCTAAGTATATTCCAATTCAGGCAATCTAGATTATACTGATTGAGGACACACATGTAAATAGACCTTTGTGGAGAAGGGATACTGGATGGTAAGAGGAAGGTTTTCAGAAGGAGAATAAAGTGGGAATGTGTGTGGATAAGAAATGGATGAAAAATGACAAATTTATTGTGTTCATGTACAAAGCTGTCAAAGAACAAAAACAAATGTAAAATTATTCAGCAGAAATGTTCTAAAATACACATATAAAAAGATTTGTTAAGAGTGTTTCCAGGGTAAATATGATTGAGTATGTACATATTCAATTGAGAGAGAATGATTTTTTTTTGAAGAATGGTATTAGTTCCATGTTAGTCTTCATGTGCACAGAAGGAAATCAGTCTGAAGACTCTCTCTCTCTTAGGCATACACACACCTGTCTCATTGGAAATCAGATTTTCTGAACATGGAATAAAATCGAACCAGCATGCTGGCTCCTGTTGAGATTTTCTGAAACAAGGGTTGCAAGTTACATTATGCACAGAGGAGGGGACTTGAAGACGGTCAGAAGCTTGTCAGGAACACACTGACGTTCCTAGCACTTCTTTTTTTGTAATTTAAGTCTTTATTTTAGATTATTATTTTCTCTCTTAAATATTTCCTTTGGCATATTAGATATCTTCTGATGGTTTACTCAAAGCATTTTACAATTCTTTCTTTATTTTTTATTACTTTTTTGCCTAATTATGCAAGCTCTATAGATACTGTCTTCTCTCCCTCCTCTGTCCCTTCCCCTATTGTTCTCCCTTGCACTCTACTCCTCCATTCCTCTCACCCCTTCTCCTTCCCTCCCTCTCTTTTGGTGCTTCCTGTTTTCTATCTCCCATCCTCCACAGCATCTGTTTATTTGGGTGCTGAATTTCCCTCTGCATTGTCTACACTAGTGAGGATTAAGGACTCAGTGGCATAGGTTTGGGTCCCTTCTTGGGCTGCCTGCTAGTATGGAAATTCTATTATGACTGTTTAAACACTTGTCTGAAGCCTTCTCCTCCTGTGATCCCTACTAGACTTTGGGGGATGGTGACATGCTTAGGGCTTCATTTGTAAGAATCTAAATATATTACAAAACTGAAGAATTTTTTGTCTCTAAACCTACAACTCATTAGACTTCTCATGCATTTTTAGTGCATTAAGTAATGTTGTAAGTATGAACATTTAGATGTCGAGTGGAAATATCTTGCTATAGCTCATCTAAAAAATTTCAGAAGGATGGTCCATAATGAATGACATGTTGAAAATCACAAACCTGAACAGCTATGTAAATTATGTCTAGCATACCATCTCCTGATTAGATCCACCCACTTGTCTCCTTTCTGTGGCCCACTGTAGCATGTCTTGACAAATCCAGCTGTTGGCAACATGGAAGGTATGGAGAAAAATGTCCTGTTTTCATCTGGAGTCCAAGGCCTTGTAGGAAATTCCAGATGCTGAAAATGTCATACTCTGAATCTAATTTCTTACTTCATTCATATAAACTGTTTCTCCAACAGGATTGTTGAACTGAATGTTTTTCAGTAGATGGTGAAGCTAAAAGCCATACATCATTTTATAATTAACTTTGCCCACATATTAGGAGAGAATGGATAATGGCTCAGAGAATTCTTAAACTTTTTCTTGAAACATAAACATACTATAGATTTAGGTGATACCTCCAACACTGTTTTTGTAACTCAAGATTGCTTTTGCTATCCTGAGCCTTTTTTGTTTACATATGAATTTTGAGATTGTTGGTCAATTCCTTTAAAAATTGCTTGGGTATTTTGATACGTTAAATCTGTATATTGCTTTTGGTAGAAGATAGTCATTTTTATGTTGTTGACTCTGCCAAACCAGGAGTGTGGAGGATTTTCTACCTTCAGGTGTCTTCTTTAATTTCTTTCTTAGGGTTTTAAGTTTTATGAAGGTCTCATTTCTTTGGTTAGATTTATACCAAGGTATTTCAGTTTTTTAGGGTTTATAGTAAATGGGATTGTTTCTTTTAGGGCTTTTTCACTTCTTTCATCCTTGGCATATAGGAAGGCCACTGATTTTTGTGTGTTTATTTTGGATCCTGCAACACTACTGAACTTCTACATTAGTTCCAAGAGTTTCCTGGTGAAGTTTTTAGGATCACTCTGGTATATTACATGTCATTTGGAAATAGAGATATCTTGACTTATTCCTTGCCAGTTTGAAACCTTTTTATCTTCCTTTCTTGTCTATGGCTCCAGCTAAGACTTAAGTACAATATTGAATAGAAGTGGTGAGAGAAGACAGCCTTGCCTAGTTCCTAATTCAAGTGGGAATGCTTCAAGTTTTTCCCCATTGAATATAATCCTTGATGTTGGCTTGTGTATACAGCTTTTGTTATGTGGATAAAGGTTCCTTCCATTCCAACTGTCTCTAGGGTTTTGATCATAAAAGAATGTCGGCTCTCGTCAAAAGCTTTTTGAGAGTATGAATGTGGTCTTGGACTTTGGATTGGTTTATATGATGGATTGCTTTTGCATATATTTAATCAACCTTGTGTGCCTGGGATAGAGCCTACTTGATCACAGTAAATGATCTTTTTGATATGTTTTACAATATGATTTGCTATGCTTTTGTTGAGAATTTTTGCATCTGTGTTCATCATAGAGACTTTCCTACAATTTTCTTCAAGTATATCTTCATTAGGTTTTGAGATTAGTATGATATTAGCTTCATAGAAAGAATTTGGAATTGTCCTTTTCTTCACAATTTGATGGAACAGTTTAAGAAGTATCCATGTTAGTTGTTCCTTAAATGTCTGGTAGAACTCTGTGTTGACTCCATCTGGTCCAGGACATTTTTTGGTGGAAAGATTTGAGATTACTTCATCAATTTCTTCATTTGATATAGGACTATTTAAGTAATTCAAAACTTCCTGATTCAATTTTGTAAATTGTACTTACTTAGGGATTCACCCATTCTTTTGTGTTACCAAATTTCATGGAGTATAAGTTCTTGAAATATGACCTTGTAATTCTCTGAAGTTTTTGGGTATCAGTTGTGATAACATCATTTTTATTTCTAATTTTGTTAATTTGGGTTTTCTCTCTCTTGATTTTGGTTAATTTACCTAGAGGTATATCATTCTTATGCATTTTATCAAAGAATCAGCTTCTTGACTGGTTGATTCTTTATATCCTTTTCTTTATCTCAATTTCAGATATTTCTTCCCTTATTTTGCTAATATCCTCTCTCCTACTGCTTTCAGAATTGGATTGCACTTGTGTCTTTAAAGCTTTAAGCTGCATTGCTAAGTTATTTATTTGTGATTCAAGATTGAGTGTCTTTTCTAGCATTTTTTGAAGGCCTGATTTGGTAGTTATGTAAGTCTCTGAGTGTCTTTATGGTGGAAAATTTTTCTTTCATCCTCAATCATGACTGATAGTTTTGCTGAGTATGTCTGCCTGGGTTGACATTTGTGCTCATTCAATACCAGAAGTACGGCTCTCTATGCTATTCTTCCTTTTACTGTTTCCATTGAGATGTCATTTGTTATTTTAATAGGTTTACCTTTAAAAGTGACTTTTTCCCCTGGAAGCCCTCAGGACATTTTCTTTGTCTTTTATGTTAATGTTTTGACTATTATTTGCCTTGGCGAGTTTCTATTTTGTTCATATCTATTTGGGGTGCAGAATGCCTCTTGTATTTTGATGGGCCTCTTTCTTTATATGTGGAAATTTTCCTTCATGATAATTTGAAATTTTTCATACAGTGTGGTATTTTGGTATTTTTGTTCTGTATTCCATGAATGTGCATGTTAGGTTTCTTCAAAGTGTCCCATAACTGTTGAATATTCCTCTCAAGTACCTTTTTGGCTTTAATAAGCCTTTCCATTGAACTGCTTAGTTCTTTCACTTTGTCTTCAAGATCTGATATTCTATTTTCTGGTTCATTAGTTCTGCTGATAAGACTCTCTATTGAGTTCTGGGTTGAAGATAACTTCTTTTTTTGGTTCAATTTAAAACACTGCTAGAGATTGTTTTACCTGCTTTATGCCTATTTTTTGTTCAGCTCTTTTTCTCATTGCTCCCAAGTGCCTGTTGTGTTCCTTTTCAAAGTGTTTGACGTAGTTATTTAACTCTTCCCAGACTTCCTCTTTCATAGTATCGATCATAATTAAGATCATGCTTTGAAAATCATTCTCTTGGGTATGGCTTTCCTGGCTATTTTCTGTGAGTTGTTCTTTTGGAATCTATCATTATGGGGTTAATTCTTTTGGTAGGAGATTTGTTGTCTTGGATTCTGATTCTCATGTATTTGTGCTGTGATCTGGCTATTGTTGTTTTATCTCTTAAGAATTTTTTTTTTGTTTCTATGTGTTTTAATTGGACTGAATTAGATGGTATTAGTAAATATGAGTATTTATTACTACTGTTTTCCTTGGAGTTGGGTATGCTTTTCTGGTATTGGTATTATTTCCTTGATGAGGATATTAGATTGTTTGTATGTCAATTAAGTCAGGTTTAGTAGACAGGGAATGAAGATTAGTATGGTAGTGCATTTTTTAGGTTTACTTTCTTGGTGATATGTTATTTTCTAGATGAGGCTACTGGGATGTTATTACATCAATTAAATCAGGTGTAGTAGACAGGGGATGAAGATTAGTATGGTTGCGTGCTTTTTAGATTTACTTTCTTGGTGACATGTGAAGGTGGATGGTATAGTCCCTGAAGTTTTGTGGGTTTTTTGGGTGGCTATAAGGAAATGTTAAACTACAGCTGACTAATATTTGAGAGGAACTCGATGGTAAAAAGGGTTTACTTATCTTTGAGCTGGATGTGAAGATTCTCTCCCAAGTGATGGGATGATTTTATTTTTATTTTTATTTTTTTTTATGGTGGTGATGGTGGTGGTGGTGGTGGTAGTGGTGGTGGTGATGTTACTGATGGTGGTGGTGGTGGTGGTGATGGTGGTGGTGGTGATAGTGGTGGTGGTGATGGTGGTGGTGGTGATGGTGGATTGGTAGAATCAACATCGTAAAATGACCATCCTACCAAAGGCAATATACAAATTCAATGCTATACCAATTAAAATCCCAAAGCAATTCTTTAAAGAAGTTGACCAAATAATCTCAAAATTCATATGGAGGCACAAAAGACCCAGGATAGCAAAGACAATCCTGAGTAACAAAAACACTGCTGGAGGTATTACCATACCAAACCTTAGTTTATACTACAAATCCATAGTTATAAAAACTGCCTGGTACTGGCTCCAAAATAGACACACAGATCAATGGATAAGGATTGAAGACCCAGATATAAGCCCACAAAAATACAGCCATTTGGTCTTTGACAAAGGGGCCCAAAGAATCCAATGGAAATAGAACAGCATCTTCAACAAATGGTGCTGGCAAAACTGGATCTCCACATGCAGAAGATTAAAGCTGGACCCGTACTTGTCACCATGTACAAGACTTAATTCCAAATGGATCAAGGACCTTGATTGAAGGCTAGAGACTTTAAAAACCATAGTTGAAAGGATAGGGAACGCCCTCGAGCTGATTGGGCTAGGCCAACAGTTCCTAAGCAGACATCCAATGGCACAGTCACTGCTACCAACTCTCAACACTTGGGATCTTGTGAAATTAAAGAGCTTCTGTTCAGATAAAGAGATTGTAACACAAGCTCAAAGGCAACCCACAGAATGGGAGAAAATCTTCACTAACCACATATCTGATAGAGCTCTACTGTCCAGAGTGCACAAAGAACTTAGAAAACTAAACTCCAAGGAAAACACTGGCCCAATTAAAAAATGGGCCCTGGAACTTCAAAGAAACTTTACCAGGGATGAAATTAAAATGTCTAACAAATATCTTAAAAAATGCTCCACTTCCTTCGCCATCAGGGAAATGCAAATCAAAACTTCCCTGAGATATCATCTCACCCCGGTCAGGATGGCAAAAATCCACAATACAAACAACGACAAATGCTGGAGAGGATGTGGAGAGAGGGGAACTCTCCTACATTGTGGGTGGGAATGCAGGCTCATACAGCCACTCTGGCGAGCCATCTGGAGATTCTTAAAGAAATTAAAGATTGAAATGCCATATGACCCTGCTATCCCACTTTTGGGAATAACCCCCCATGCAGCAGAGGTTCGCCTCGATAGCACAAGCACGACCATGTTCATAGCAGCACTGTTTACAATAGCAAAGTCATGGAATCAACCTAAATGTCCAACAGTTGACGAGTGGATAAGGAAACAGTGGTACATCTATAAAATGGAGTACTACTCAGCCATCAAAAATGATGAATTACTGGAATTTGCTGGGAAATGGATGTCATTAGAAAGAATTATATTAAGTGAAGTATCCCAAACCCAGAAAATTAAGCGCTGTATGTACTCCTTAATAGGTGGCTCCTAGTACCAAACTCACCCAGCCCACATTGAGACACTTAAAAGTAAACCTATGTAACACAGTAATTGCAAGGATTATGAACAAGAGAGATGGGGTAGGAGGGCCAAACCAGAAACAAGGAGAGAGGGGACCATGTTACAGCAGAGAAAATAGGCCTCCATCAAGGTCTGCAAGTAAGTAATGAGAAACCTGGTTAAGTTCACAGACGTTCTTTCCTGATTTCACCAGAAGGGGGGGCATATAGTCTAGCAGATAAAAAGTAATCATTTTGCAAATGGGTGATGGACCCCTCCCTCACTGAGGTTTCCTACTCTTATTACATCTACCCTTGAATGTGCTATTATAACAAGACTCCAGTTTAACAGCTTTTGTCTCTGGCCAGGGGGTGACATACAGTGCCCAGCAGAATGGAGTGAAGGGAATTGCAGGAGCAGCAAAACTGCAAAAGAAAATCAACAAACCACAATCCAGAACTTCAGAGACTCTATATCAATCACATAGAACTAGGCCAGCCTAATCTCTCTCCATCCTGGAGCTCAGGGACATTTGCGGAAGAGGGGGCGGTAAGATTGTAAGAGCAAAAGGATGGGAGGAGCAACGATTTGCAAGACTCTCAACAATAGTTGGGGCCAAAGCAATCATAATGGGACTTTGTATGCCCTGCGAAATGTCCAATGCACTGTTGCCCTCATAAAGTCTAGCATCTGTTAAGGGCACCGAGACCCCTGGAGGCAAGGGATTGACAGCCATAGTAGTGATCCTATGCTTAAGGGGAACAAGAGAAAGGGCTTATGGAAATGTCACTGGGTCCTTTTATGTCATCGGAGAGGAGGACCCAGTGGAGAGTTAGGCGTACATAATAAAGGACTCTCTGGGAATTGGGGGGGGAGGCACTGGGGGATGGGGAGGGAGAGGAGGGAGAGGAGGGGGTTCGGGGGGAGGAGGGAGAGGGAGGGAACTGGTAAAAAAAATTTAAAATGTATAATTAAATTTTTAATAAAAAACATTAAAAAAACATATTTCTTCTTCATCACAAAAAAAAATTTAAAAAAAAGATTGTCCATACACACAATGAGATAAATGTTACAAGAGAACAATCCTGATAAAAGCCAAAATGCCAGGTGGAGTACACTTGTGATCTCAGCACTCTGGAGGCTAAGGTAGGAGAATCATGAATTCAAATATACACTGGAAGCATGTATGTATACCACTGCTACTACCATCACCACCACCATCACCATTACTAGCACCATGACCACCACCACCATCACCACCACCATCACCATTACCAGCACCAAGTGATGGGATGATTTTAAAGGACTTCAGATGTATAGTGTTTGTCACCTAGTGCTTTGGTTGAGTGTTCTCTGAATTCTGTTGAATTCTGAGGAGCAGGGAGTCTGCCCTGATCTGGTTCCAGACAGAGTGGCTAGTGGGTTGTGTAGATGACCTGGGACCTGGGTTATTGGCTAGGGGCATTCCCCAGGGCCAGAGAGGCAGACTGGCTGCTCATGTGGCATGCAGGTGACCTGGGGAATGTAGCATGGTCCACGGACCTTACCTGAGGAGGAGGGATTCCTCCATGGTCTGGGTCAGGGGCAGAAGAGCCATCTTCATTATTGCTAAAAATGTATTGAAGAAAGGATTTACTATGAAGTGAATGCTTATACTATGCAATAGAGGTGCATGAGAAAGGAAAAGCAGCTCATATTTCAAATTCTCTCTCATTTTAGCATTATATATCCTTAAATACAAAAAAGTAGGGGATCACAAATGCATAAGAGACGGCAAACACAAGAACCTACATTCAAATGCTCAGATCCCATTTTGCAATAACAGTATTCAGTCAACACCAAAAAAAAATCTCTTTGGCAGGTGCTGCATCACACAATGGGAGCCTCCTCAATTTTGAGCTTGTCTCCTCATGAGTCACATATAGTACCATAAAGACCTGGTCCCCCAGATACAGCACAGATACTCGTGATGGAGCCTATTATCTACACATGTAGAGAGATGGGAGGGTGAGGGAGACATAGCTCGATTGGTGAAGGGAGGTGAGGCTGGATGACAAGGTTAGGACAGGAGGGGAATGGGGGAAGAACATTTTGTTAGCATATGTAAAATTCTCAATAAAAATTTTGTTTCCCAATTGAAGGATTAAAAAATCCTGCACAGGGAACATTGGATTCTTGGAGATCAAGACTTCAATCACAGTCTGTGATAATAGTGACTAACTGTGCACCAAATGCTGGATTTCCCCGAAAATATTGTTTTGTAACTACAGCCCTTCATGCAATAAAATACATAAAAGTGATAACTTTGACAACTAATTAGCTTCATCTGATAGCTACAAGGGTGAAATTCATACATGTAATTAGTGTCCTCCAAAAAACTTTGAAAAGATTGGAGAGAAGTTTCAGGGGTTTAAGCCTCTGCATCACAAGGAGAAGGAGTTGAGTTCAGATCTTTGGAATCAAATGTAAATAAATGTGACTGGAATGGTGTTGACTAATAATTCCAACCTTGGAATGTGGAATCTGATAGATCCAAGAGCAGAGCAGTAAGGATGCAGGATTATCCAAGACAATTCCCAATAATACCCTTGGCTCTCTGCAAGCAAAAACATTCAAGTATCCTCTGGTACACACATAGACACCACACACATATACACCTGCACACACTTAGAGGTTGCTTGCTTCCCTGTGTCTTCTATGTGATCATAGCAAACACATTATTTCCTATCCATGAACCAAGAAATAGGGAATAAGTGGTTAACTCACTTTCTTGTGCCTTGATTTTGGAAATTGTATCTTTTACATACGTTAAAAAAAAAAACATAAAGGTTTGAGCATTTTGTCCTGGTAAATTATTACTTGGCAAGCTTGTGCCATTTAAGACAATGATTTAATTAAGGGTGAAACATAGTTAAATCAGTCACTCTGTGGCAACAGTTGACACTTAACATGTCTCAGTTTTTTATTTATAATCTAATGACTGAATATGAGTGATTAACACTGGTGAGAATACACAATGTGAAGGTCATCGGCAAAAGTCTCTAGAAATGTCTGCATTTATCATGATCCTTGTTTTCCAGGTTATGTGAGACAAGTGCAGCTATTGGGAAGTCTATGGAGTGACACATGGACCACAAAGGAAATATTGTGGTACATGCTGGATGTCATTTATCTGGGACAGTGGGGTACACAATGTTGCATGTGTTTCTCAAAGTTCTAACTACATGGGTCCTTTGTGACCCTTTCTCTCACAACTTAACTTCAAATTCTCTGATGAAACCCACTTACCTGATGTCAAGTGCTATTTACAGAACGAGCTTATTGACACAGACCTGGAACTTCCTCTGCCTCACCTGGGGCACAGACAGGAATGAACTCATGGCACCTGTGGCAGGAAGAGGCTATAAATGGTCACAACATGTTTGTATCCTCTGTCTGTCACCTGGATCAGGACAACAGGTGTTTAGCCCTAGGGTACTCTTTCTAATTTTTTTAGAGCTAATGATATGAGCTGGATACAAACAATTGAAAGATTTTGGTGGAATTTCCCACAAGCTACAGAAATACAAAAGCAGATACAAGCATGAATGAACATGTGTCATATGCTTATCTCTTGGATGCTGCGGGTTCCTTTTGGACTCAAACTAATATTCTGGAAGACAAGGAAAAGATGCTCATGTTGATGTTTGTCTTCTTCCTTTTGAAACTTCCTCTCTTCTGGTGCAGTCTGATGGGAAGCAGTTGCTACTGGAGAATGAATCAGGAAGGAGACAGGGATAGACATGATCTGAATGAATGTGATTTGTTCTATTCCATAACTGAGCATCCTGCATAAGAATATATTTTATATGTCAACCTTGACTCAATATAGCAACTTTCCATCAGATTCAAGAACAGATATACTCATGATATTTAGACCTCAGATTCTATTTTGGAAAAACTACTCATTTTGAAGATGTGTCCCCAGCCACTCTTCCTGAGTGTCTGGATTTCATTCTCCAGTTATGGAATGAATGTAGAACATAAACATCTAGGGGAATGAGGTGTTTTGTAATCCATTTACACTTTATAGTAACAGTCCATAAGAAATGAGACATGCTGGTCACCCAACACAGAATCAGCAATCACAGTCAAAGAGTGTATGTGCTCTATTTCACATAAAACGTGTTTGCTTCTGGAAATTTATGAAGAAAATTCAAGAGAAATGTAATTCATATTTGTCAAGATTAGAGGATGTGAAATGTTAAAACTAACATTACTGACAACGTAAAGTGTTTCACAAAAAAAATTACTCTGTTTGTTAAACTTCTCCCCTGCTTATAAAAGTTATCAACTACTGCTGGGCATGCCTACACATCCTGGGACATGACTGAGATATAAGCAGTTTTTTTGTTAGTGATACATCTTTTTCTAACAGAAGCAAAAACATTTCACTAGATTTCCCTCCAATTTGTATGTCAGAATATTAATTCTTCCTTAGGTTTGATACACTGCCCAATTTCAAGACAGAATAAAACTGGAAAGTCTACTAGTGTCCTAACTGACAGAGATCCTGTTTCTTTAGTCAGTTTCAGATGCTGAATGCATAGAATACCATAGCATGAAATGCTGTGATGTAAAACTGAATATAATCAGTATCTATGCAAACAAATTACACAAATAAGTATCGTACTTAGCTGGGTGACTCTTTGTACAGGCTTTGGTATCCATGCTCAAATGAAGCACTAGCAGACATTTTGCTGTGGCCCATTGAAAGGAATTCAAGTGAGTGTTTGAAATGTCTTTCAAGGGAATGACTGTGTTTTTGATGAAATGGACCAGGAAGAGGAAGGGGAACTAAGACAGGGACTTCCTCTCTTGGCTTTTTGCAGCTTTGTATTTAGAGTGTAAAAGCAGGAGTGGGGGGAAGCCTGATATAGATCCAAGTATTAACATACTGTGTTTCCATATATTGAAGTAAATCTTGACTCATTCCCAGAGGTGTAGTTTGGCAGAATGGGACAGAAGATTTAGAAAGTGTTCATCAACATATTCATTCTTTCTCTCTTTGTTGGGGGTTGGGGGGTGCATAAGTGATTGTGCCTGTGGAGGTACAAGGATGATAAAGGAATCACTCAGCATTGTTCTACATTCTTATTGCTTCCTTTTATTGTTTACTAGAATCTGCTTTCAAGGCCTGAAATTGAAGTCTGCCTCCATTACCACCTGGCATTTTTATAAGGAATCTGGGTGTCCATACTCAAGTCCTTCTTCTTGGGAGGCAAAGATATAATTCCTGAGCCAACTCCTCAGCCCTCAGTGCACATGTAATGCATTGCTCATGATGGTAAACAGAAAATAAAAGGAATGAGAATGTACTTATTGTAGTTCAAGGTTGACATATAAAATATATTCTTATGCAGGATGCTCAGTTATGGAATAGAACAAATCACATTCATTCAGATCATGTCTATCCCTGTCTCCTTCCTGATTCATTCTCCAGTAGCAACTGCTTCCCATCAGACTGCACCAGAAGAGAGGAAGTTTCAAAAGGAAGAAGACAAACATCAACATGAGCATCTTTTCCTTGTCTTCCAGAATATTAGTTTGAGTCCAAAAGGAACCCGCAGCATCCAAGAGATAAGCATATGACACATGTTCATTCATGCTTGTATCTGCTTTTGTATTTCTGTAGCTTGTGGGAAATTCCACCAAAATCTTTCAATTGTTTGTATCCAGCTCATATCATTAGCTCTAAAAAAATTAGAAAGAGTACCCTAGGGCTAAACACCTGTTGTCCTGATCCAGGTGACAGACAGAGGATACAAACATGTTGTGACCATTTATAGCCTCTTCCTGCCACAGGTGCCATGAGTTCATTCCTGTCTGTGCCCCAGGTGAGGCAGAGGAAGTTCC
>JALPQD010001170.1:0-17829 GCA_023101885.1 Typhlomys cinereus | reverse complement strand
CCAGAAACAAGGAGAGAGGAGACCATGTTACAGCAGAGAACATAGGCCTCCATCAAGGACTGTAAGTAAGTAATGAGACATCTGGTTAAGTTCGCAGATATTCGTTCCTGATCATTTATTTATAACTGAGGGGGTATGATCTCACCAGAAGGGGAGGGCATATAGTGGTAGATAAGAAGTAACCATTTTGCAAAGTGATTGACCCCTCTGTCACTGTGGTTTCCTACTTTTATTACATCTACCTTTGAATATACTCTTATAACAAGACTCTAGTTTAACAGCTTTTTATCTCTGGCCAGGGGGTGACATCCAATACCCATCAGGATGGAGTGAAGGGCATTGCAGGAGAAACAAAACTGCAAAACAACAAACCACTATCCAGAACTTCAGAGACTGTATATCAACCATCTACAACTAGGCCAGCCTAATCTCTCCCCTTCCTGAAGCTCATGGAAATTTGCAGAAGAGCACAAGGATGGGAGGAGCCATGATATGCAAGATACTCCACACAAGTTAGGGCCAAAGCAATCATAATTGGACTTTGCATGCCCTGCCCAATGTCTAACACACTATTGACTCCACAAAGTCTAGCATCTGCTAAAGGCACCAAGATCCTTGGAGGCAAGGGATTGACAGCCACAGTAGTGTTCCTATGCTTAAGGGGAACACAGGAAAGGGTTCAGGGAAATGCCACTGGGTCCTTGTATGTCATCGGAGAGGAGGGCCCAGAGGAAAGTCTGGCATGCACATTAAAGGATTCATCCCGGGGAGTGGATGGGGAGAGGGCACGTGGGTGATGGGGAGTGGAGGGATGAGGGGGGAGGGGGAGTAGGGGGGTAGAGGAGGAAGGAGGAGGGAGGGAGGAGATTACCGGTGTACCTATTAAAATGAATGTATGAGCAGGAATGAAATAGATAAAGAAATGTTTAAATTAAGTGTAAGTAATTTTTGTTTCTAAAATGTGGGTTAATACTGAAAACCATTAGCCTGTACTGTTTTCATGTCACGCACGGATACAAATAACGGATTTCTTCGCTTTTTTATACCTAAATAATCCTTTTGCTAGGTGATTGATAGATAAATGACAGAGACTAGATAGATTAATACATCTTCCTTCACATTTACCCATTTGTCTTTCATGTTTTGCTTTCTCATCAATGAAAGCACAGCCCACTTTAAATTTGTACTGTAAACACCTCTTAGATCTAGTTTAGCATTCTCTGTAATATCACCAGCTGATTATTTCAGTCAGGTTCCTCTCACATTCTGTCAACACAACCTTTATCAGTGTTCACAGGGTAACTAGATTTCAGGTTTAGGGAACAATCACCCCCCAAACTTTCCTAGTCCATAACATGAGAAAATAAGAATTTAAAACACGTTTTTCCAAATGTTTTCCATCAGGTTGGGGGTTCAGGTGAAGAGCCCCAGGGCACTGAATGGGAGAAAAACAGAAGTGAGAAAAGACAAGTAGTGCAGAGGTGTGCTGACCTCAGTGCTACACCAGACCAAGTCACAGCAAGATGACTTTCTTGTAGTCATTTCTGCTTTTCCAGTGCCTACACGTCTATGTCTGGCACATCAATCACCCACAGACCAAGCTGAAGACTGGGAGTCTGATCAAAGTAGAAATCTTCTGTGACCTCTATGGCCATGTGTTAATCAGCAGAGTACTGAGCTTGTAGACATAGTTCACTTCAATCATGTCCTCAGCTCTGCCTAGATTCAGAGTCCTGTCTCTGTACTGCACACGGACTGTCATGTCCCAATTTCGGCTTTGTCTCTGGCTACTTCTGCAGTCTCTTCATTCTGTACCTCTGACGCTATATGAAAATTGTTTTCTGTACATGAAGCCAGTCATCTCCATGAAAACAGACATACTTCTAGGAGCATTTGTCCCTCTTTATTACTTGGTACAAGAACCAGACATAATCCGGGTATCTTTTTGGCTCAGACCAAATCTACAATTGAAAGCTACTTGGTAAGTACTTCAGAGTTGTGTATGTTATCCATGTGATTATGATTCCTCCCTCCCATCCCCTGAAGCATTATTTTGTGCAAATGCCAAACCTCCATCTGGTTTCTCCACACTAGTGAGGGTTCAGGACTCAGTAGCACAACCTGCAGCCATTTCTTGGGCTCCTTTTAGCATGGGAACTCCATTATGACTGTTAATTCCTTGCCTCTAAAGATCCTACTGCCAGTGATACATGCTAGACTTTGGAGGTCGATGACATGTCAGCCATTGTGCAGGGCAGGCAAAGTCCAGTTATGGCTACTGCAAATTAATTTGTGTGGAGTATCTTACACATCGTTGGTCCCCCCCATCTTTAGGCTCTTACAATTTTGCCACCCCCTCTTCCACGTTTCCCTGAGCTTTAGGATGGGGAGACATTTGGCTGGTTCCAGGTGATTAATGTAGAGTCTGTGGTATTCTGACTATGGTTTGTTGTTTTCAGTTTTGCTTTTCCTGCACTGCCCTTGGCTGCATCTAAATTGCTAGTGAAGGTCATCTCTTAACCAAAGATAAAAGGCTCTTTAAATGAAAATCTTAATATAAGGGGAGACTCAAAGGTAGGACACTGCAGTGGGAGGGGGATCAAGTGTCCCATTTGCAGGATGGTTACTGTCTATCTGCCAGTCCCTATACCCTTCCTGATTGGTGAGATCAAACCTCTTCAGTTGCAAGTGACCAGGAAAGAGTGAGAGTGAGCTTCACCAGATGTCTCACTACTTACATGCAATACTTGAAGGTGACCTATTTCTCTACTGAAACATGATGTCTTCTCTCCTTTTTTTCTGGGGACTCTCCTTCCTTCCCATTTATAATCTTTACAATTACAGTAGGTATTACAGAGATTTATCTTTGAATATGTCATTAAGTGGTTTGGTAATAGGATCCACCTATTAGGGAGTACATATGGTGTTTAATTTCTGTGTCTGGAATACTTTGCTCAATATATTTTTTTCTCATTCCATCCAATTCTCGGCAAATTTCATTAATTCATCTTTTTTGATGGTTGGGTAATATTCCATTGTATAAATGTACCACATTTTCATTAACCATTCATCAACTGTTGGGCATTTGGGTTGATTCCATGACTTTGTTATTATAAATAGTGCTGCAATGAACATGGTTGTGCTCATGTCACTAGAGTGATTTTCTGCATTATGGGGGATAGCAGGGTCACATGGCATTTCAATCTTTAATTTCTTTAAGAATCACCAGATGGCTTGCCAGAGTGGTTGTATGAACCTGCATTCCCACCAGCTATGTTTGAGAGTTCCCTTCTCTCCACATCCTCTTCAGCATTTGGTGTTGTTTGTATTGTGGATTTTTGCCATCCTGATCGGGGGTAAGATGATATTTCAGGAAGTTTTGATTTGCATTTACCTGATGGCTAAGGATGTGGAGCATTATTTAAAAGATATTTGTTAGACATTTCAGTTTCATCCCTGGAAATATTTCTTTTGAGTTCCCAGGCCCATTTTTTAATTGGGTCATTTATCTCCTTGATGTTTATTTAGTTTTTTAAGTTCTTCTCTGTGCTTTATCTGATATGTGGTTAATGAAGATTTTCTCCCATTCTGTGGGTTGCCTTTTTGCTTGGTTTACAATCCCTTTATCTGAACAGAAGCTCTTTAATTTCATAAGATCCCTTTTGTCGAGCGTTGGTTCTACTGACTGTGGATTGGATTTCTGTTTAAAAACTGTTGGCCTAGCCCAACCAGCTAGAGGGAGTTCCCTTCCCTTTCAAATAGGGTTCTTATAGTCTATGGCCTAATATTAAGGTTCCTGATCCATTTGCAATTAATTTAAGGGCATGGTGACAAGTACAGGTCCGGTTTTTAATCTTCTGCATTCTGATATCCAGTTTTGCTAGCACCCTTTGTTGAAGATGCTGCTCTTTTTCTATAGAATGTTTTTGGCCCTTTGTTAAAAATCAAATGGCTGTAATTGTGTGGGCTTATATCTGAGACTTCAATCCTTATCCATTGATCTACATACCTATTTTGGAGCCAGTACCACGCTGCTTTTATTACTATGGATTTGTAGTATAGATTAAGGTTTGGTATGGTGATAACGTCCAGCAGCGTTTTTATCACTCAGGATTGTTTTTGCTGTCCTGGGTCTTTTGTGCCTCCATACGAATTGTGAGATTGTTTGGTCAACTTCTTTAAAGAATTGCTTTGGGATTTTAATTGGTATAGCACTGAATCTGTATATTGCCTTTGGTAGGATGGTCATTTTTACATTGATTCGGCCAACCCAGGAACATGGGAGGTCTTTCCACCTTCTGGTGTCTGTAATTTCTTTATTTAGGGTTTTAAAGTTTTCATTGTAAAGGTCTCTTACTTCCTTGGTTAGGTTTATACCAAGGTATTTCATTTTCTTTAGGGGCTATAGTAAATGGGATTATTTCTCTTAGGACTTTTTCACTTTTTTCATCCTTGGTGTATAGGAAGGCTACTGATTTTTGCATGTTTATTTTGTAACCTGCCACTCTGCTGAACTTACATATTAATTCCAGGAGTTTCCTGATGGTGTTTTTAGGATCACTCAGATATATGATCATGTCATTTGCAAATAGAGTTATCTTGACTTCTTCCTTGCCAATTCAATATCTTTTATCTTCCTCTCTTTAGGAAAGGTGTAGTGCCTCTCCTGTTTGAGTTAATCTAGGGAATTTGCAGCCCTTGTATGACTTCTATGTTTGTGCAAATTAATGTCATGTGTCTGACTCATCCTTGTCAAAGTAGTGTTCTGTTCAGAAACGTGGGTTTTGTGAAGAATCTGAGCCTTGCTCCTGCCTTCTTCCTTGCTAGCTGTTTATACTTCTAAATATATATTATATATATATATATATATATATATATAATTAGCAGTCAGAATTAGGATTATGCTATATGTAAGTTTCATATGGGTTTCCCTCTAGATATTGATAAGTTAGTTTCCTGTGGAAAAAAATGTCAGGTTTTGTTATGAATTTTTATGCGTCTCCTATGTATGCTTTCTCTATATATTTGTTTACTTGAGAGGGAAAAATAGAGAAGGTGAGATGAGAATATATGAGGAACAGAGAGGAGAAAAAGAAGAGAGATATAGAGAGATATTAAATAACAGGATTTTTAAAAGGCCCTCCTTCCTCTTTTCTCTGGTTATAATCCTTTGAGATTACAGTAGGTATTA
Organism: Typhlomys cinereus; assembly: GCA_023101885.1. NCBI lineage: Eukaryota > Metazoa > Chordata > Mammalia > Rodentia > Platacanthomyidae > Typhlomys > Typhlomys cinereus. The sequence continues at coordinate 12,638 of JALPQD010001170.1, read as the reverse complement.
TAGAGATTTACCTTTGAATATGTCATGAAGTGGGTTTGGAACTAGGATCCAGTTATTAGGGAATACATATGGTGTCTAACTTTCTGTGTCTGGGATACTTCACTCAATATAATTTTTTCTAATTCCATCCATTTCCTGGCAAATTTCAGTTGTTCATTTTTTGATGGCTGGATAGTACTCCATTGTATAAATGTAACACATTTTCATTAACCATTCATCAACTGTTGGGCATTTGGCTTGATTCCATGACTTTGCTATTATAAATAGTGCTGCAATGAACATGGTTGTGCTCATGTTACTGTAGTGAATTCTGCATTATGGGGAATTATTACCAGAAGTAGAATAGCAGGGTCATATGGCATTTCAATCTCTAACTATTTTAGAAATCACCATACTGATCACCAGAGTGGTTGTATAAGCCTGAATTCCCACCAGCAATATAGGGGATCATGCCTCAGTAGATAAAATAGGCAACAGTCAAGTACTGCATGTAAGTAGCAAGACATCTGTGCATCTCACTCTCACTTCCCCTCCTGGTTACCTGTGACTAAACAGGTTTGTTCTCACGAATCAGGGAGGATAAGGGACTGGCAGATAGATGGTAACCATACTGCAAATGTAACATTGATTCTCTCCCCCACACGCTGCTATGTCCTACTCCTATTCTTTTACCTACCTTTGAGTCTCCTCTTACATTAAGATCTTCACTTAAACAGTCTTTCATCTTTGGTTAGGTGACCTTTGATACCAGTCAGGATGCAGCCAAAGGAAGTACAGGAAAAGCAAAACTGAAAACAAAAACAAACCACAAATCAGAACACCAAAGACCCTACATTAATCACCTGGAACCAGACCAGCCAAATCTCTCCCCATCCTAAAGCTCAGGGAACCTTGTGGAAGAGCAAGCAGCAAGACTGTAAGAGCCTAATGATGGGGAGGACCAGTGATATGCAAGATACTCCATACAAGTTAGGATTGTAGGAGCCAGAATTGGACTTTGCCTGACCTGCACAATGGCTGACATATCATTGGCCTCTCAAAGTCTAGCATGATCACAAGGGAGAAAGCTCCAGGCAGTAGGATCCTTAGAGGCAAGGGATTAACAGTCAAAATAGAGTTCCCATGCTAAAGGGAGTCCAAGGAGGGGTTTCAGGCTATGTCACTGAGTCTTGAACCCTCACTAGGGTGGAGAACTCAGAGGGAGATTTGATGTTCACACAAAAGGAATTCTCAGGGGATTGGGAGGGAGGAAGGGGGAGGCACTGGGAAGGGGAAGTAAGGGGAGGGCGATAAAAGGAAGGGGATAACAGGGGAGAGAGCAAGGGGGGACAACTGGGAAGGAAAGAGGGAGGGAGGGGACAGCAGTAACGATTGAGCTTGTATGATTAGGAAAAAAATATAACTTCTCTTATGACAGAGAAATTACACTGTTTTTTCTGAATGATAACATTTTCATGTTTAATAAATTTGTTCCTTCTAAATTTCAAAATAAAAGGAATACTTGATTCTTTTGAAATTAATTAAATTGAGTGTCTAGGACTTCAGTGTAAGAAACTGGAATCTCTTGGAGGTATAGACAAGTGAGAGGAAATTTGGTCCCTGGTACTGTTTCCCTTAAAAGGGTATAAGGATCTAGTACTGTCCTCCCAATTTGTGTGTGTGTGTGTGTGTGTGTGTGTGTGTGTGTGTGTGTGTGCATGTTTGAATGTAGGTATGTATGTGGGCATGTATGCAAGAAGGCAGTTGAGAATATCTATCGCTGAATTTGAAAGTGTGGCCTCCAGAATGACTTTGGAATAAAAATCTCCCTTATTGCTCTACTTTCAGGAGTACTATTTTATGCTTTTTAGGTCTAAAATTAGAAGTCAGATCCAAATCTGCCCGGCATTTAATGTGGGATCTAGGTATCCAAACCCAGGTCTTTTGATTGTGCAATGAAGGCATTAGTACTTGAACTATCTCCCCAGCCCTCTTCTCATCATATTTGTTCCCTACTTTGGTGAAGATAGAGAGTTATCTACTATAGATGCTTCCAGCATAAAATCCTCAATTCGTGTAACTTATGCAATGTATATCTTTGTTTTATAGTCTGTGGCTATAGACAATATCAACCAACCAAACACTTTAGAGAAAAAAGGGGATTTTTTTCTCATCTTTCAGTTTTGAGTTGCAGTTCATTATGGCATGATTACCACCACAGCTAGGAGGAACTGGCCACAACACATCCAAAGAAAGAGCTGAGAGAGAGACATGGGTTTAGGCATACTTTCTATTGTTGCCATCTGCACATCCCAAACAATTCTCTCTTTGTCTTATGAACCTACCTAGTAAATTTTCACACATATAATATGTTGGATATTTACACATCAATAAGATTTCTCTTATGAGTGTTCAGATGTTTGAATTAACTGTAGAATTCTTCATAGGCATACTTTCAAATTTTAACCTTCAAATAACTGTAAAGTTGGGATCTAGAACAAATTTTTCCCTTAATAATTTGACTCATGTCAGATGCATGCAGGAAAAAGTAAAACTTGACATGGTGACATAGTGCTTATGACAGAACATTTAGCTATTTGTTGTGACAAAAAAGAAAAATGGTCTACTCAATTCTCATTGCCAGAAATATTAAAAATCATGATATTGTCTGTCAATTTTATAATTCAAAGTAAAGAACCTAGGTTAGTCAATCCTACTTATGCATGCATAATAAGTTCTTGTCAGGCCCCCTGAGATTCATACTGTCTTTATATGCTAAGACAGGGTATTTCTGATTGGAAAGCCTTACTGAAGGTATAAAATTCCTAGGCTTAGGCAGCAGTTTTCACTGAAACACACCACCACATCATCTCAGCTAACTTTGCCTTCTTTGTTTAGGGGTCATGAACAAAGGTATATGTTGGTCTTTTACTTTGCCATTGAGGAGATCAACAAGGACCCTCATCTGCTTCCCAATACAACCTTGGGTTTCCATCTGTACAATGCCCTCAAAGCTCACCAAAGATGTCTGGAGAATGCTCTGCTGTGGCTATCTGGAGGAAGTGAGCTTATCCCTAACTACAAATGCAGTAATGACAGTACATCTGTGGCTGTCATAGCCGGAACTTCTCCTGCCTTTTCAGCTGACATTGAAACTCTTTTGGAACTTTACAGAACCCCACATGTGAGTCAATCATGTCAACTGCAGAGAAAGGTTTTAGATCCCGAGTTTCACCCCCTCATGTGGGAAGAAAGAGAACAGTAGAAGTTGAGCCTTTTTACACCTCCCCAGGAGAGATTCAAACAGATCACAGTGAGCTACATTTGTCTTAAAATGATCAGTTATATGACGAGTATAATTGGAATGTGAATACTGAAACCCAAATGTATTCACTTTCTAGGGTAATTGAATCTAACACAGAGCCATTATAGGAACACTGACAAACTACACTGAACACTACAAACTATGTGATCTGAGGCTGCCTGCATATTAGGCATGATGCATATATTCTTTTTCTAAACATATAATACTGCATAAAGACATGTAGACGAATCTTAGACTGTCACATACGACTGTTAATTCTCTCCATATTCCTAGGAATGACTGAAGGTTAGTTGTAAGTCTATCATGAGTAACACACTCTTATTTTAGCTATTCCTGACTCACACTCACCTAAGCATACCTCATTACAAAGATCACATATTTACAAACCCTTAAACCTGAAGGTCTTCTCAGCCAAAACATGCAGTCAAAATAAATTCTTGCAAACATCAAAATATTTCACATTAAGAAAGTCTCTTCTGGAAGAAATAATAATTTATGAGAAAACAGAGAAAATTATTCCAGATGTCCAGTTAAAACTGAATTAAGTGAATTTTCAAGTTCTAAAATAACAATAAAATTAATTTTTTCCTTGGAACTTACATTAAATATCAATTGTTACATGATGAGTTTGCCAAAACAAATTGAAGTAGCACTTCTTTTTTAATTTTTTATTATTTATTCAATTGTACATGTATGCATGTGTGCGCGTGTGTGTATGTATGTGTAGAACCACGGGCAAATTCGGGAACCACCATGGACCGCCTCCACCTCCTTGTTCTACTCTGCCCCGGAATTCACAGGCTTCGCCCTACCAGGACCAGAAATGTAGGCCGCCCCCGCTTCCACCTGGCATCTATATGTGGGGTCTAGGATCCGAACTCAGGACCTTCCGCCTGCAAGGCACAGATTTAACCCCTGAGCCACCTCTCCAGCCCCTGAAGTAGCACTTCTAAGTCACTGCCTCCATCCACTCTGCATAACATTATTCTCCTCAATCTCAAGTAGAGGAATCCATGGGATATTTACATATTTCCTTTCCACATTTTTTCCCCTAAACCAATGGAAATTTGATCTCTGGGCATCCAGTATGAATGGACTTTGTCATTTCATCAGAAATGTTTCCTTGCACTCAGTACTATATACTCTTAATTCTCAAGAAAAGAATTCCCCAACATATCTTAAATCAAAATGAACAAAAATTTTCTCCTATTTTGCTGATATAAGCTTTTCAGCCCCTGTGAGCTGACAAAGATAATTTACATGCCCGACATGGGAGAGATAAATGTCACAAAAGTCTTTCTCCTTGTCAAACACTCAGCCTTCTTCTTTCCCATGGAGATAGCATGCCCATCTTTCTGCAAGGGAAGTGAAACTCGGAATCTTTTTTTTTTTTCTTTTGCTTCAGGTCACCTACGGAAATTTTGATCCTATGCTACTCGACAGAGACCATTTTCCATCACTCTATCAGATGTCTCCAAAGGACAGAACACTAGTGCATGGAATGATATTATTGCTGCATTTTGGCTGGACTTGGGTTGCACTCTTTGTATGACATGAAAGGAGAACAGTTTCTTTGGGACCTGAAAGCAGCAATGGTCACAGCAGATATCTGTGTGGCATTCATTGAAAAACTCTCTGCTGATTGGAACACTAAAAAAAATCATTGAAATCAGGCTTACAAATTCTGTAGTAAATTCTCAGGCAAATGTGCTCATATTCTATGGTGAGATAGAGCACCTCTATACCTTGCTTCAGTGAAATGCGAACAACAGAAATCCAGAGGCAAAGATGTGGATTATAGGCAATCCTTACTCGGTTGAGTGGGAAACCACATTTTATGAGTGGTTTCCTATCAGCATAATATTGGGAGGAAGCCTCTCATTTTCACATCAGAAGAATACCACCCCTGGCTTCAAATCCTTTTTCAAGTCACTTAAACTCTCCAAGTATGCAGAAGACCTTAACTTCCAGAAATTCTGGATTGAAAATGCTGATTGCGGGCTGGAGAGGTGGCTCAGGGGTTAAGCCTCCGCCTTGCAGGCGGAAGGTCCTGAGTTCGGATCCCAGATCCCATGTATAGACGCCAGGCGGAAGCGGGGGCGGCCTGCGCTTCTGGTCCTGGTAGGGCGGAGCCTGTGAATCCCGGGGCAGAAGGAGGTGGAGGCGTCCATGGTGGTTCCTGATTCGTCCGTGGTTCTACACATACACAAGACACACACACACACACACACACACACACACACACACAGACACACATACGCGCACGCACATACACACGCACATGCGCACAGTTGAATAAATAATAAAAAAAAATTTAAAAAAAAAAAAAAAAAAAAAGAAAATGCTGATTGCTCACCTCATGATGTGGTATGTGCCCAAAAAAGACTTTGCTCAAAAAACACTTTTTTAAAGATGCACAATGTTATTAATGTGATCAGCATGTCTCACAGCAACTACTTCATCTTTCATGCAGTTTATGCCGTGGCTCATGCTCTTCATGACATGCTGTTGAAGAAAATAGACAGAGGACCACAGAAAGACACAAAAGAGGCTAGTCTTCTCTCTTGGCAGGTAAATCTCCAACTAAAGTAGATTATGCAATGAACTTTATTTAGGCCAAATATGTGTTGTTTTATTTTTCTCATATTTTTCATCATTGGTAAATTTTCCTCTTTGTTGCTTACATACATAAATCATTTATATTGTGATAACTTTCCCCTGTACATTTCTTTCCTGCTCCACGTCCATCATCCAACCCAATTCTCAGACATTATTTCTACAACATTATGCTCTTTTTATTTTTCCTCATGTTCTACAAGGTTAAACTGGCTACTTGTATCACATGATCTTTGACTTGCAAATTTTTTTTTGCAAGTCCACTGTGGGTATACAACTAAATATAAGTTTGTATGTTTATGTGTTGTATGTATGTGGGTGAGTTTGTGTGTGTGTGTGTGTGTGTGTGTGTGTGTGTGTGTGTGTGTGTGTACAGGAGAGGTCACTATATGTACTTGTGGATAACAAAGCTTACATGAGGAATCATCTTGGATTTCTCAAACTCCATACTGTTTTGCTCTGGGATTTATTAGACTTCATCTCCCAGGACCGAAAATCTAGGTCTTTCCTTTTCTGTCTTGCATTTTTACCTTGGATCTAGGGATCCAAAGTTAAGTCCTTTTGATTCTGAGACAGTGGCTTCATCCTTGAACCATCTATCTAGCCCTCCAACTGGACAATTTAATCCCTCTCACTGAACCTCTTAATTTGTCTATTGACTATCTGAACTTTGTAGGATTCCCATGGGTTTTGGTGTTCATAGCTGAGCATTGTCCAGATAGGTGCTCTCTAGACTTAACTGTGGCATATTTCATGTTATAATAAAGAGAATGTAGGATAATGGAGAAAAATAACTGTATTTGTATTATCCTGAGCAATTCTATAACTAGGGGTTCATTTACACCACAAATTAGACCACAATAGGAGAAATATTTCCCAGTCAGATGAATTGTAATCATAAACGCAACTCTAATACTTAATAAAGCAATTCACAAATCATATCTGATTTCTTCATTTTCGCAATGTTTCCAATGACAAAAATACATATTATTATCTCATTCAACATTAGTTATTATATCTATCATATATTTATGTTGTGACTTTTGTGTAACCAGTGTGGCTGAGAAATTAAGTGCTTTATTTGTGCTTTTTATATTTTATTAATTTGAAAAAGAGAAACAGTATAATAGAAAGAGAGAAAGACAGAGAGATAAAACTAGAGACAGAGTAATGAAAATCATACAAACAGGGACATAGGTACTGACAACCACAACTGTGACTTAGAGGACAACTTTTTAGAAGTCATTTCTTGCTTTGCAACATATGGGTTTCTGGGCGTGAACTCAGATAGCCAATTAATGAGCAGGGAACTTTATTAAATAGTTATTTCTGTGTCCCATGATAAATCTTATCTAAAGTCCATGGATTAATGTCTAAGATGCTTCAAACAGGTATTTTCTGCAACTTTTACCCAAGATACAAGCATTGAAAATATCTACATTTTCTAATTGGAGGCCATTTTTCTGTCATTTGAGAAGGACATTGTGATTACAAGGAATGTGCTCCACCATTATGATATGCATTATGATATGTTAGCCAACATTTTCCATAGAAGTCAGTTATCCTTTCATTTGTTTAGTATGAAGAAGAGTTCATTTCATGTGAACCTATGAAAGGGCCAACACACAAACTTAAGCCTCTACCACAAACACCAAAGGAAGTGCTGGAAGAAAGATGTTACCTTTGTTGACCACAGAGCAGTCATTTATATGCTCTTCTCATTTCTAAATGATGACTCTCTCTAGTGTCATCCATTTCTGAGGAATGTACAGTTTAAAAACAAGGCAGGAGACTGTATGTTCATTGAGGAGAAACAAGAGGTGTAAGGAAAATTTTGATATAAAGAACATGGTGTTCAGTTTACAGCCCTATGGCACAATGGTCAAAGTTGGAGAGTTTTCCTCTACGAGTCCTCATGATGAAAGCCTAGCCGTCAACGAAGAGATGATAAAATGACCCATGGACCATGTACAGGTATGGCATCAGAAGACCTTAAAATGAGCTTCTGTGGTCTCTAACCAAGCACTAAATTTGTCGCTCAGATCTTCTGTCTTACTGTGTAAGCTTAGATCTGTCTGTCTGTCATTTGTCTGTATGTTTGTCAACCTATTATCTATCCTTCTCCATCCATATGCTATACATATATGCATATATAATATATCCTTTACTTCATCTCATTATCTCTATCATTTATCATCTATTTTTTCTACTTATCCATCAACTTTCAATAAACTATAATATTCCTATCTACCTATCTTCTCATAATCTAGGTATCTGTCTATGGAATCTATCTTTATTTAGCATCTATTATTTATTTTTCATTTATCTGCATGCCTAATCATCCATCTCTCTAACCATATCTGTTCATGTTCTGAAATAATACCTACAGAACATGATTATGTGAAAATTTTGAATGTATGCATTCAAAACTAATAAACAAATTGTCACAGATGCATGCTTGTGATACATACAAATTTGTATATACATGTCTGTACAAATGCATGTGTGAACAGATATCTGTTATAGAACACTCCACTCTTGAAGTGCTGATGCTATAAGCTTATAAACCTTGTGTTTGTAAGGGTTCATGTGTACAATTACATGATCATGTGTGTACATTCATGTGAACACCTGAGGTAGTTATCTAGAATCATCATTCATCTCTCCTCTATCTTACCATTTTGAGAATGTGTCTCTAATTATAAATATGGGCCTCCTACAAAAATAGAGTGTATAGTCAGTATGATCTGGATATTTCCAAATTCTGCATTCCTGGGCTGGGAACTATGCCTGCCCTGTGTTTTATGTCTGTTTCTTTTATACCAAGAACTTTAACCATTCAGCCATCTAGCCTTTAAATTTAGCCTTTAAAATTACTTTCTAAGTGACAAAAAACAATATACAAATCATGACCAGTGCTTCTCTTTCTCCGTCAGATCCCTCAATCTGTGTGCAGTCTGAGTTGTGGTCCAGGATTCAGAAAGATTCCCCAGGAAGGAAATCCTCTCTGCTGTTTTTCTTCTGATTTTTGCCCTAAGAAGCACATGTCCAATCAGACAGGTAGAAATATTAAAACTATTTAATGATAATATTTACACTCAAAGTTGTCAATTGACAAAAAAGAGCCAACATCCTGACAATTACATGCTATGGCTGGGACTGTTCTCAACTTCACCTTCATTAATTCTCAGACTTCTGAGAATTACTTGCCATCTAATGCTGATAGGTAAGCATCATCTCACATCTCATAGTGAACCATGATAAATTTTGGTCTACAAATTTTGAGAGTTGTAGCTTTTCACGTCACACACACCTCCTTGCGACTTGAAGTCCTTATTTAGAAAGTAAGCAGAGAGGGGATGGAGAGGTGGCTCAGGGATTAAGCCTCTGCCTTGCAGGTGGAAGGTCCTGAGTTCGGATCCTAGACCCCATGTATAGACACCCGGTGGAAGCAGGGGCGGCCTGCATTTCTGGTCCTGGTAGGGCAGAGCCTGTGAATCCGGGCAGAATAACAAGGAGGAGGTGGAGTTGGTCCATGGTAGTTCCCGAATTCGCCCCATGGTTCTACACACACACACACACACACACACACCACACACACACACACCACATACTTATACACACATGTACACATGCACAATTAAATAAATAAATAAATTTTTTAAAAAGTAAGCAGAGAACAAATCTTTAGACTATGTCCCTAACTACTATTCGGTTATAAAATATACAACATGAATACTTGTCATATGAAACATGAGATATATAGAAAACATGGAGATACAGTATTCTAAGAAAAACTATGACCTGCTACATTAACAATATTTCCCTTAGAAGATAACATTAGAGCTTAAGAACACATTTCACAGGTTAGATAACTTAGAAGTGCAAGCAAAAAGAGCAGAATTTGTATCCTGAAATCTCAAATAAACCTGTTCAACAGGGAAAAGGGATTTCAAAAAATGTGTATTTTTCAAGGAGGCAGTACCTGTATGCATATGGGTACCTATTCTCTGAATGTCAGCAGAGGTTATCAGGAATCACCTTTTATTGACCTATCTTGTTGTTTGAGCTGGATACTGTAATTAAAAATATTCTTTCTCCCAGAGCTAGTCTGACCAATATTTCCAAATTCTACCATTTTACATGGGTTCTTAGCCTCCGAATTCTGTTCTTCTTGCTTATATGGAAAGTACCTTAAGCATTCAACCCTTTTCAAGCCCTTGAAGAAGCCTTAGACTTCATATCATAAATTGGTAGGAAGAAGGTCAAAGTCAAAAGTAATAATCTGAGGAGGGGATAGTTGATGATTTTCTTCCATCTGAACATGAGTGGAAAAAAAACCCTTTTTATCTGGATTGCTCTCAATACATCCACTGGAAGTTAGATGTAAAAGTTTATCATGAGGATAGAACAAAGATCTTAGACAATTTCAAGAATTTTCTGGCACCTCTAAAATATAGAACAAACCAAGTTAGACTCAACATATATAGAAGTGCTTCATTAGTGAAACGAGATATGTATAAGAAGGACAACATAGTCAATTTGTACTCAAGCACAGCAACACATATGACCACAAATTTCATGAGGAGAGAAATGAGTCATTTGGAATCTTGTTTCTGTCACAGATATACAGGAATGCATCCAGTGCACAATTCACAAGTTCCCAAACAGTGAGAGAAACCAATGCCTCCCCAAGCTATCTTCCTAGCCATTGAGGATTCCCTGGGCATGACCCTAGCTACCATGGCTCTAAGCTTTGCTGTTCTCACAACTATGGTGTTAGTAATCTTTGTGAAGCACAGACACAAACCCATCGTGAAGGCCAATAACAGGACTCTAAGCTATATTCTGCTCATCTCTCTCCTCCTGTGCTTCCTCTCTTACTTACTCTTCATTGGTCGCCCCAATACAGCCACCTGCATCCTCCAGCAAATAGCATTTGGACTTGAATTCGCCATGGCTCTTTCTACTGTTTTGGCCAAAACCGTAACTGTCATTCTGGCCTTCAAGGTTAAGACACCAGGAAGAACCATGAGGTGGCTGCTGGTCTCGGGATCCTCTAACTTTGTCATCCCCATCTGCTCCCTCATCCAACTTATAATCTGTAAAATCTGGTTGGGAACATCTCCTCCCTTTGTGGACACAGATACACACTCTGACTTCCACCACATCTTCATCATGTGCAACAAGGGCTCAGTCACTGCCTTCTACTGCGTCTTGGGATACTCGGCTCTCTGGCCCTGGGGGAGCTTCACTGTGGCTTTTCCTGGCCAGGAACCTGCCTAAACAACTTCAATGAAGCCAAGTTCCTGACCTTCAGCTTGCTGGTGTTCTGTAGTTTGTGGGTCGCCTTCCTCCCTGTCTACCACAGCAACAAGGGGAAGGTCCATGTTGACTGTGGAGGTCTTCTCCATCTTGGCCTCCAGTGCAGGGACTACTTGGCTGCATTTTTGCTCCCAAATGCTATGTTATTCTCATGAAACCTAAGGAAAATTGTTTAAAAAGCTTAAAGGAAATAAGAAATTCTTGAATGAAGGAGCCATTTGATAATTAAATAATTAATCTCTATCACATTTTGATGATTCAAATAAAAAATTATTTACTCTGAGGTACTAGTATATTCCAATAGATATCCTTTTGTGTCTGTTCAGAAATTGCTTCTCTTTTTATAAGAACTGATTTATATGTATATGTTTATGTATTTTATAAGATGTGTGGTTATGAGTATATAAGGAACCTATACACAATCCACAATCTCTGTTAACAAATATTAGCCACAAATAAGATTTTCTTTAAAAAAATGCTCATATCATAGAGAGGGGGGGGAGAGAGATACTGATTCAATGTCAGGGATTTATGTTTGAGGATAACTTTGAGAAAATCAGTTCTATTCTTGTACCATATGGGCTTCTAGGGCTTCAATTCAGGTTGTCAGGTTTGTGAGCAGCTGCCTTACCCACTGAGCTGTCTCACCAGATCCTGAAGTGATGTTCTGCAGAAAGAGAGTACCATGTGAATCCTGAACTTGAATGTGTTCATGAACATTTGAAAACAATCTGCTTTGGGAAAAAGTCAACAAACACATCTACCTAAATAGCCAGAAATTAGCTCCTGTATATTAAAGGAGAAATATTTTTTACTAATAAATTTGAAATATTTCACTGATTAAAAAAATAAAAAATGCTCATATATGATTTACCAACTTTTAGAATTTTTAAATATTCAAACTTTGTGAAAACATTGGTTATGGATCACTTCATATTTCCAAAGCTTGGAAATTATATGTTTAGCATTAGCATATTTTGTGGTTCTAGATTATTAGAACATTTCACCATATTTTGTCAATGTTGTCTATGTAAAACTAAGCCCTCTTTTGTCCTTCATAAATATCTTCAAGTGTCTCTTTCTCTGCCATATTCAAGGGCACTCTCAAGCTCTGCACTGCAGACCCAGGGCTCACACCCATTTTTCTTCCCTGACAGACCTCTCCAAACCTCTCTTTCTTTCATATGACTCCTTCACAAGACATCTTCACCCTCACAGCTTAATCCCACACAAATGCAGTTATAATAATACAAAATTCAGAGGACACAATCAGTCAGACACCAAGACATGATCCTTAGAAACTCTGTGAACTACATAGGTAGCTGCCTGAAAAAGCTACATACAATTCAACAGAACTTACTGAAGAAACAGGCGTATTTCTACAGCCAAAGAG
>JALPQD010001169.1:30268-51577 GCA_023101885.1 Typhlomys cinereus | reverse complement strand
CATCCTGATAGGTACTGGATGTCACCTCCTAGCCAGAGATAAAGGCTGTTAAAGTAGAGTCTTATAAGAGTAGATTCAAAGGTAGATGGAATAAGAGTAGGAGACTGCGGTGAGGGGGGGTCAGTCTCCCATTTGTGGGATGGTTACCATCTATCTGCCAGACTCTATGCCCTCCCTACCTGGTAAGATGAAACCCCACAAGTTGCAAGTGATCAGGAAGGAAAGTCTGTGAGCTTAACCAGATGTCTCACTACTTACTTGCAGTACTTGATGGTGGTGCTGTATCATGATCCCCTCTCTCCTTATTTCTGGTGGGGCCCTCCTTCCCCTTTCCTCCTGTTTATAATCTTTGCAGTTACTGTCGGTATTAGATTTCTTTGAGTGTGTCACTAAGTAGGTTTGGTACTAGATTCCACCTGTTAGGGAGTACATATGGTGCTTAATTTTCTGTGTTTGGGATACTTCACTCAATATAATTGTTTGTAATTCCATCCATTTCCCACCAAATTTCATTAATCATCATTTTTAGATGGCCGAGTAGTAATGCATTGTATAAATGTACCACATTTTCCTAATTCAATCGTCAGCTGTTGGGCATTTGGGTTGATTCCATGAGTTTACTATTGTGAACAGTGCTGCTATGAACATGGTCATGCTTGTGCCATTGAGGTGAATTTTTGTTGTATGGGAGATTATTCCCAAAAGTGGAATAGCAGGGTCATATGGCATTTCATTCTTTAACTTTTTTAAGTATCGCCAGACAGCTCACAGAGTGGTTATATAAGCCTGCATACTCACCAGCAATGTAGGAGAGTTCCCGTTATCGCCACAATCCTCTCCAGCATTTGTGGTTGTTTATATGTGGATTTTTGCCATCCTGACCGGGGTGAGATGATATCCTCAGGGAGGTTTTGACTTGACATTTCTCTGATGGCTAAGGATGCGGAACATTTTTTAAGATATTGTTAGACATTTTAATTTCATCCTGCGTAAATTTCTTTTGAGTTCCAAGGCTCATTTTTTAATTGGCCCATTTATTTCCTTGGTGTTTAGTTTTCTAAGTTCTCTGTGCACTCTGAATAATAGCTCTCCATCAGATATGTGGTTAGTGAAGATCTTCTGCCCATTCTGTGGGTTTCCTTTTGCTGGGTTACAATCTTTTATCTGAACAGAAACTCTTTAATTTCATAAGATACCTGTTGTTGAGTGTTGGTTGTAGTGACTGTGCTATTGGATTTCTCCTTAGGAACTCTTGGCCTAGCCCAATGGACTCAAGGGGATTCCTACCCTTTCAACTAGGTTTATATAGTCTCTGGTTGAAATTTTTGTACATGGTTTCAAGTACAGATCCAGTTTTAATCTTCTGCATGTGGACATCCTGTTTTGCCAGCACAATTTGTTGAGATGCTGCTCTTTGTCCATTGGATTTTTTGGGTCCCTTTGTCATAGGTCAAATGGCTATGATTGTTTGGGCTTCTATCTGTGTCTTTAACTGTTATCCATTGTTCTACACTGTCTATTGGAGCCAGTACCAGGCTGTTTTGTTTATTATAGATTTGTAGAATCGATTAAGGTTTGACTAGTGATATCTCCAGCAATGTTTTTTGTTACTCAGGATTGTTTTTTGCTATCCTGTGTCTTTTGTGCTTCCATATGAAATTTTGAGATTGTTCAATTTCTTTGAAGAATTGCTCAAGGATTTTGATTAGTATATCAATGAATCTGTCTATTGTTTTTGGTAGGACTAGTCATTTTTCTGATGTTGATTCTGCCAATCCAAAGAGCATGGGAGGTCTTTTCCATCTTCTGGTTGTCTTCTGTAAATTTCATTCTCTTTAGGATTTTAAAGTTTTCATTTTTAAAGGTCTCTCACTTCCTTGGTTAGGTTTATGTCAAGGTATTTCATTATTTTTTAGGGGCTTATAGTAAATGGGATTGTTTCTCTCAGGGCTTTTTCAAATCTTTCATCTTTGGTGTACAGGAAGGCATTAATTTTTGCATGTTTGTTTTGTAACCTGCCACCCTGCTGACTTCTGAATTAGTTCCAGGAGTTTTCCTGGTGGAGTTTTTAGGATCACTCTGGTATACAATCATGTCATCTGCAAATAGAGATAACTTGACTTCTTCCTTGCTGATTTCAATCCCTTTTATCTCCCTCTTTTGTCTTATGCCTCCAAGCTAAGACTTCAAGCACAATATTGAATAGAAGTGGTGGGAGTGGACAGCCTTGTCTAGTTCCTGATCCAAACAGGAATGCTTCAAGTTTTTCCCATTGAGTATAATCCTTGCTGTTGGCTTGTTGTATATGGCTTTTATTATATTGAAAAAGGTTCCTTCCATTCCAACTGTCTCTAAGGTTTTGATCATAGAAGACTGTTGGATCTTGTCAAAAGCTTTTTCTGCATATATTGAGAATATCATGTGGTCTTGGACTTTGGATTGATTTATATGGTGAATCACATTTATCGATTTGCGTATGGTGAACCAACCTTGTGTCCTGGGATAATGCCTACTTGATCTCTGTGAATGATGTTTTTGATATGTTTTTGAATCCGATTTGCTAAGATTTTGTTGAGAATCTTTGCATCTGTGTTCATCAGAGAGATTGACCTATAGTTTTCCTTTTTAAGTGTATCTTTATTAGGTTTTGGGATTGGTATGATATTAGCTTCATAGAAAGAATTTGACAGTGTTCCTTCCTTCGAAATGTGATGGAACACTTTAAGGAGTATTGGTGTTCTTTGTTCCTTAAATGTCTGGTAGAACTCTGTGCTGAATCCATCTGGTCCAGGACATTTATTGGTGAAGATTCGAGATTCCTTCATTGATTTTCTCATGTTATAGGACTATTTAAATAATTCCAAACTTCCTAATTCAATTTAGGTAAGTTGTCCTCACTTAACTTTCCTGTATATGTGGAGATTCATTTTATGCCCCAATATGTGGTCTATTTGGAGAAAGTTCCATGGCTGTTGAGAAAACTGTGTTTTCTTTGGTGCATGGATGGATAGCTTGATAGAGATCTGTAAGGTCCATTGCAGTAAGGTATTGATTAAGTACAATGTGTCTCTGTTAAGTTTTTTCTTTCGTGTTATCAAATTTCACGGAGTATAAGTTTTTGAAATATGACATAAAAATTCTCTGAATTTTTTAGGTATCAGTTGTGATAGCTCCATTTTCATTTCTAATTTCGTTACTTTGGGTTTTCTCTCTCTTGTTTTTGGTTACTTTAGCTAGAGATGTATCAAGCTTACTGTTTTTTTTTTTTTTTTTTTTTTTCCCCAAAGAACCACCTTTCTGACTGATTGATTCTCTGTATTGTTTTCCTAATCTCAATTTCGGATTGCTTTTGGGATTGCTCTTGTGTCTCTAAAGCCTTAAGCTGCATTGTTATTTATTTGTGATGTTGCTATTTTTTGATATAGGCATTAAGAGCTATAAACTTACCTCTTAGTATGGGTTTCATTGTTTCCCAGAGATTTTGATATGTTTTATTTTCTTTATCATTCACTTCTAGGAAATCTTGAATTTCCTTTGTGATTTCTTCCTTAACCCAAGTCTCATTCAGCATCATAGTGTTCAGTTTCCAAGAGTTAGTGTATTTTCTGCTGTTTGTTGTGTTGCGGATGTCAAGCTTTTAAACCATGATAGTCTGATAGGGTGCAGGCAAAATTTCAACTTTCCTGTATATGTGGAGATTCATTTTATGACCCAATATGTGGTCTATTTTGGAGAAAGTTCCTTGGGCTGTTGAGAAAACTGTGTTTTCTTTGGTGCATGGATGGATACTTTGATAGAGATCTGTAAGGTCCATTGCAGTAAGGTATTGATTAAGTACAATGTGTCTCTGTTAAGTTTTGACCTGTTGATCTATCCCATGTTCAGAGGGCAGTATTGAAATCCCAAGAACAATCATTTTGGAATTGATTTCTTGCTTTAGACATTACAGAGTTTGCTTAATGAATGTGGAGGAGCCCATGTTAGGTTCATATAGTTCAGTATTGTGAAGTATTTCCTGGTGAATTGTACCTGGGAATAAAATGTATCCTTCTGTGTCTCTTATGATTTTCTTTGGTTTGAAGTCCACTTTGTCAGATGGCATAATTGCTATCCCTGCTTTTTTCCTGGTTCCATTAGCTTGCAGAATTTTTGACCAGCCTTGTGCTTTTAGAATGTGCTGTCTTTTGTGATGAGATGTGTTTCTTGAGGGCAGCAGATGGACGGGTTGTGATTTCTAATCCAATTTTGTAATCTGTCTCTTTTGTTTGGTGAGTTAATTCCATTGACAGTATTATAATGGAGAGATTACTTTTAATTCCTGACAGTTTTTTTGTTTAGTGGCTTTCATAAATGTATTGTTTGGCTTGTAGGTTTTGGTGGTATTATACTTGCCTTCTTCCTCTTGGATATGCTTGTTTTCGGGTGGCTATAGGGAGTAATAATAAGAGGAACATGATAGTAAAAAGGGTCTAGTTATCTTTGAGTTGGATGTGAAAATTCTCCCTCATGTGATGGATGATGTTAGAGGACTTCAGATGTATGGCATTTGTCCCCTAGAGCTTTGCTTGGGTTTTCTTTGGACTCTGATGAATTCTGGGGGGCAGTGTGTCCTCCCTGGGGTGCGAGCAACCTGGGCAGAAAGGGCAGAGCTGCTAGCTGTCAGCACAGCTCACCAGGGACCTCGGGTGTGGCCTCGTGTCCCTCCTGAGCCCAGAGCTGACTGGGTGCTCCAGCATGCTGGTGGGAGGAGATGGGACTAGAGGGTGACCTGGGCCTGGGGGTGGGCTGGGGAGAGTTACCCGAGGAGCCGTGTGTCCTCCCTGGACCGTGAGGGTACTGGGTGGAAAGGCCTTTTTCTTGTTTTTGAATTGGTTTGCAAAATTTTATTACTATATTTGCATCTGTGTTCATCATGGAGATCGATCTATAGATTTCTTTTTTTATTGTGTCTTTATTTCAACTTGGAATCAGTGTATTATTAGGTTCATAGAAAGAATGTGGAAGTATTCCTTCCTTTACTATTTTATTGAATAGTTTAAGGAGTAGTGGTGTTAGTTGTTCTTTAAATGTCTGGTAGAATTCTGCATTGAATCCATCTGGTCCTAGACTTTATTAAATGGAAAGATTTGCAATTACTTATTTAATTTCTTAACTTGTTATAAGACATTTTAAGTGATTCAATTCATCCTGATTCTATTTTGACAAACTGTGTGCCTACTTGGAAATTCATCTACTTCTTTCTCATTAGCAAATATTTTGGAATATAAAATTTTGAATTATGAAGTAATTATTCTCTGAATTTCCTTATTATCAATTGTAATAAGTTCATTTTTCATATCTAATTTTATTAATTTGGGTTTTCTTTATTTTGGTTTTGGTTAATTTGGCTAAAGGTTTGTCAATATTTTCTTTCAAAGAACAAGTTCTTTGCTTGGTTTTTTTTTTTTTTTTGGTATAATTTTCTTTATCTCAGTTTCAGTTTTCTCCACAGATTTTGCTAATTTCTCCTTATCTACTGCTATTGGGATTGGAATGTTCTTTTCCTTCTAAAACTTTAAGTTGCTTTGTTAAGTTATTTACTCTTGATGTTTCCATTTTTTTAAAATAGGCATTGAATACTACTATACACGTTACTCTTAGGACAGACTTTACCATGTCCCAGAGATTTTGATGTTTTATTTTCATTATCATTCACTTCTAGGAATTTTTTAATTTCCATTTTAACTTCTGGCTGAAATTTCTCCTGCTTTAGACCACTGTCTTTCCACTCAGAGTTTACATGGGATCTGGGATCCAAATTCATGTTCTTCTTGTGGGCACAGACTTTACTCCTGACACATCTCTGCAGAGACCAAGACAATTCTAAGAAGATATTCCAGATAGAGTTACTCATGTTTTTCTGAGGTAGAGACCAAAAAAAGTATTAAACATAAGTGAAAGTACAGTGTTTGGACCAAAGCAGGATTCTCAGGCCAACCCCCTAATCCAAGGCTCAGGAAACATTGGACAAGAGGGAGTGGCGTGATTGTAAGAGTCTGAAGAGTGGGCAGGAGTGAGACTACACACATTATGTTCGGACATGCTGTCTCTTGTATCCATAAATTTTCTGTTGCTAAGCATCTTTACAGAAGACTGGTATGGGATTTGTCTTATCAGCATTTCAACATGGGAGGAGAAAAAGGACTGAACAGAGACATTGTTGGTGAGAGTGGAGAAGGAAGATGGATCCTTGATGATATTCCCACTGATACATGAGCATGAGTCATGCTCTAGCATGTACTCAGGCACATTCCACAAATGTCAACTCAGTTGAAGCTACAATGGCCATTCATGAACAAAAGACAAGCGAACAGGAGGGAGACTGGTACGAAAATGGAAAGGTTGTAATGAGAAGAGGAGGGTGGATGGAACTAAAGGTGCAAGACTTCACTCTGTTCATGTTTGAAACACTAAAAGAATAAAAATGTCTTGGGAGTTTTCATTCAACATTTCATTTTCCTTTACTGATTAGTGACTTCATTTTTTAAATTTAAATCCGATTATTATCCTAAGGGAAAGTGTTGACTATCCCGTGTGAGGCTAAGTGATTCAAAGTCATAGTTTCTCTGTAATTTAGTAGTTCAATCTACAAGTTCTGTCAATTGAAATTTAGAGTATAGTAGACATTTATTCTTACTGAAAATATTCTTATCTTCATCAAAATAAAATATTCATTTATCTTTCATATTCCTTTGGGAAGTTGACCATTTGATTGTATTTGGTGGTAAAGTAAAATGAGTGAAGTTATATGAGACAAAAGTTCACTCCAGTTCCCTGCACAAAAAAATTATAGAATGGGGGAAGCAATATCTCTCTGCGGTTGGTGAAATACAGCAGATCCACAAGGAATGGATAGATATTGGTGGCCTCTATGGGCATTTAGCAGGATGCAGGGGGTGATTGGGTTGGTAGAAATAAGAGTGTAACAAGGAAAAGATCATCTGTAGCAGGGAACAGGGCTTAGTGTTCACTTTGCATGGAGCAATATCACTTTTCTGAGGATTGAGGAATGATGAAGAGCCCAAACCTTAGATCAGATGTAGAAGTCATCTAACTTATTCAACTACTAACTACAAGAGTTGAAAATCAATTTGTATTGACTGGTAAGTGAAATTTGTTCTTTAATAGAATGTGTACATTGGTTCTGCAGGAAGTCATGTGACGGATCCTCCTGAGCCTCCACCTATCACTGTAGGAAAACCAGGTTTCACATCTCAGATACTAGAGTCCAATAAGGGGACACAAGGAACATTGTCAACAGAGGTGTCCATAGAAGCAGAAAGTGCCAGTGATCTCATGTACCCTGGCACCTGGTCCACAAGACACTTGGTGTTACTAGTGGAGCCCTCTGTATTAGATGTGTGGCAGTCAAACAAACTGAAGAAAATCTCTGTGGCTTGGTTTGTTTCAATGAACTCCTGACTGAGTTCTACATTTTAGAGTCTTAACAATACTTTCTGAGTACAGGTGCAGAGAAGGAACAACAGACATTACCCAAGCCACTCTTTCTTCTTTTAAATTAATATTTTATTGTTGCTCTTTTACAGTTTCATACATGTAAAGACAATGTAGACCATAATCATAGTTACCCCTTTCTCCCTCCCTGATTTTTTAAATTGGACAGTATAAAATGATAAGTAAGCAATGAAAGAAAATACCTCAAGGGTGTAGGTAGTTATGGTTAAGCTCTCAGTTCCACATGGTTAGAACACATGATAAAGCTGAAGAAAAAAGTATTTTTGTCCATCTTCTATGAGACTAAGTTCATGATGTGAGAACACAGAGCCCTGGCCCCCCAGAGGCCGTTCATGCTGTGGGCACATGGAGTCCCAGTCCACGGGAGGCCATTCCCACTGTGGGTAGGTGGAGACCTGGCCCTAAGGAGTCTGTCCCCTCTGTGGGCACATGAAGACCTGGCCCACAAGAGACCATCCCACTTGTGAGCACACAGGAGGCCATGCACCTTGTAAGCAAACAGAGCCCCAAACCAGGGAGGCCATCCACACTGCACATGGAGCCTACCCCATGGGGGGCATTCATGGTGTGAGTACACAAATGTGGAATTCAGGGTTTTGGCAGGCAGTTGTCCCCAGGTCAGAACACTGAATGTAGAGATAGTCTTATCTCCTCTCTGCCACCCACTGCCACACGTGCAACACAGAAGCCACATGTGCAGTGTCTCTAGGGGCAGTCGACAAGCCACTGTATGATTGTATGGTTGGGGAAAAATAAATAGATATAATTAAGTAAAATAATGTCCCCTGAATATGAGAGGTCTTCTGTATTTTCATCATTTGTCTTTTTCGTCTGATGTAGGATTCGAGGGACTATATTGTCACAGAGACAAACATGTTAGATGGATTCAAAATAGCCATCACTCAGTCTACAGTAGGTGATAAAGTCTCAAGTAAAAAGCAATATTAAGGCTTAAAATGTGAAATTAAAGAGGATTAAGTTGGGAGCCCAAAGACTTATTGTTGGGCACACATAAGCTAAACATATAAAAGGACATATTGTGACCTAAGCTAATGATAGTGTTA
Source organism: Typhlomys cinereus (assembly GCA_023101885.1). Lineage (NCBI taxonomy): Eukaryota > Metazoa > Chordata > Mammalia > Rodentia > Platacanthomyidae > Typhlomys > Typhlomys cinereus. The sequence goes on along the minus strand of JALPQD010001169.1, from coordinate 42,998 downwards.
GTTTGTTTCCAGAAGCCTTTGGAGACATGTGCAAGGTAGTACTTTCATGTGATACAGCCTTGTTCTTACTGCAGGTGATTATAGCACAATCATAAGTAAACATGGCTGCTGACAGGATTATTACACCTAGGAGACCACACCAGACCAGTTGATCAACCATAAACTGAATTTAAGAAAAAAAAATTACTGAAGTTTTTGGGTCTGCAAAAAGGGACACAGGATAAACATATATTCTAGTATTTTTATCATGAGAAAATAGCATTGCCGTAATAGACCTCAAAAAAGTTGAGATATCTCTAAACTTTAATACGGGCATATAAACCAAACATGTTAAAACATATCTTTGTTTTTCCAATATTACTAGATATGTGGTTGAGCTTGAAAGCCTGAATACTTTTTAAAATTTATATTTATTTATTTTTCCTCAATCGTACAGACTCTATCGGTACCCCAGTCCCCTCCTTCCGTCCACCCTTCCCCAGTCCCCCTTACACCTTCCCCCCTTTCCCCTTCCTTTCAGCCCCCTCCCACCCCTTCTCCCAGCGCCTCCACCTTCCCCCCTCCCATTCCCTAGAGCATCCTTTGTGTGAATGCCAAAGTTCCCCCTGAGTCCTTAAGTGTAAGGACTCAGTGGCATAGCCAAGAGCCCTTTCTTGGCTCCCCTTTGGTATGGGAACACTATTAGGACTATTAACCCTTTGCCTGTAAGGATCCTAGTGCCTGTGGTCTATGCTAGACTATGGGGGACCGTTAACATGTCAGTCATTGTGCAGGTCATGCAAAATCCAATTCTGGCTGCTGCGGCCCTAACTCCTGTGGAGTATCTTGCATATTGTTGGTCCTCCCCATCTTTAGGCTCTTACAATCTTGCCGCCCCCTCTGATGCAAGTTTCCCTGAGCTTTAGGATGGGGAGAGATTTGGCTGGTCTGGTTCCAAGTGATCAGTGTAGGGTCTCTAATGTTCTGAATTATGGTTTGTTGTTGTTTTCAAGATTTGCTCTTCCTGCAGCACCCTTGGCTGCATCCTGGTTGGTACTGGAGGTCACCTCTTAAACAAAGATAAAAGGCTGTGTAAATGAAGATCTTACTATAAGGAGATTCAAAGGTAGATGGAATAGGAGTAGGAGACTGCCATGTGGGGGAGAGGGGAGATCAAGTATCTTTTTGGCTTCACCAACCCCTTTGATTGGACTGACTAGTTCTTCCACATTGTCTTTGATACCTGATACTCTATTTTCTGCTTCATTAGTCCTGTTGATAAGACTCTGTTGATTTCTGGGTTGAAGATAACTTGTCTTTTAGTTCAATTTTAAACTCTGCTTGAGATTGTTTAACTGCTCTATGCTTATTTTTGTTTCTTCAGCTGTTTTCTCATCTCTTCCAAGCGTCTGTTGTGTTCCTGTTCAAAGTGGTTGATGCGGATAGTTAACTCCTCCCGGATTTCCTCATTTATAGTATTGATGATAGTAAAGATCAGGCTTTGAAAATCATTGTCTTGGGTATAGCTTTCTTGGCTATTTTCTGTGAGTTTGTTCTGCTCGTAATCTATCATTATGGATTTAATTCTTTTGGTAGGAGATTTGTTGTCTTGGTTTTTGTTTCTCGTGGATTTGTGCAGTGACATGGGCATTTTTGTTTTATCTCTTAGGACCTTCTTTTTTTTTCTTGTGTGTTTTCAACTGAACTGAATTAGATGGTATTACTACACTTGAGCAGTTATTACTTGTGTTTGCCTTGGAGTTGGGTATTTTTGTCTGATAAGGTGTTATTTCCTAGATGAGGAGGCTATTAGGCTGTTAGTACATCAATTAAGTCAGGTGTAGTAAAAAGGGAGTAAATATTAGTATGGTCATACACTTTTTTGGTTTACTTCCTTAGTGATAAGTAAGGGTGAATGGTATAGTCCCTGAAGATGCATGTATTTTGCGGTGACTATATGGAAAAGTTAAACTACAGTGACTAATAATTGAGAGGAACAAGATGGTAAAAAGGGTTTACTTATCTTTGAGCTGGATATGAAGATTCTCTCCCATGTGATGGGATGATTTCAGAGGACTTGAGATGTATGGTGATTGTCCCCTAGAGCTTTGCCTGGGTTTTTTTCTGGACTCTGTTGAACTCTGAGGAGCAGGGAGTTCACCCTGGACGGCGGCCAGTGCAGGTGGAGAGAGTGTTTAGTGTGGTGTGCGGATCGCATGGGACCTGGGGCACGGTCTAGGGGCCTTTCCCTGCACCAGAGCAGACTGGCTGCTGCTCCAGCTGCTGGCGGGACATGCAGGTGACCTGGGGCCTGGGGCATGGTCTAGGGGCCTTAACTGAGGAGCAGGGAGTCTGCCCTGTCCTTGTTCCAGGGCAGGAGCATAAGGTGTCTAGTGTAGTGTGCAGATCACCTAGGACCTGGGGTGTGGCCTAAGGGGTCTTCCTCAGCACCAGAGCAGTCTGGCTGCTACTCTGGCTGCTGGTGGGGTGTACAGGTGATCTGGGGTCTGGAATGTGGTTTCGCAGCCTTTCCTGATGAGCAGAGAGTCCACTCTGGTCTGGGTCTGAGGGTAGAAGGCCTGAATACTTCTTGACCTGAAGTTACATAGGAATTAGTCCAGGAGCCTTAAGTGTTCTTCAGTTCCTGTGTGAAATACACAGCTCAAATGCTTTAAGGTAGAAATGGCTGATTTATGATCACAGTTGTCTATGTGACTGTGGATTACGATAGTAAAATTGCTTATAACAATATCATGACCATGAGGAAATGATAACATTGCAATCCCAGAAAGAGCTAATAAAGGTGACATATAGTTGGAGTTTGCCTGCATGGTTGCTGATAAATGACTATCAAATGGCTTAAGGGAACGAAGGACTTATTTTCTCTTATGATTACTGGTTATAGTTCATAGTCCAGCTGACAGGAGAGTATGCATCAATACCAGGGATCACAGAAGTGGCCACACCATTTCTACATAATGGCTGAAAGAGGGACAATCCTTACTTGCAAGACCGGCATGTGTGGCCAAGTTTACACTAGGAATGCCAACTTTCTCAATCAGCTCTTGGCATTTTATTCAAGGGCCTGGACTCACCCACCATAGTCTGGACCCTGCCATCATCTAGACAATATCTTGCAGATTTGCTCAACCATTAATTCTCTACAAACGTGCCCAAAAGTTCAAACCCTCAAGAGTCAAGTTGATACCTGTGCCTAACTATGACACATATTTTCTAACTCTGATGCTGAAAAATTGAAATTATTCCTCTCTATGAGAGGACTACATTAGACTATTCTGGATATCAATATCAAGGGAAACTAAAGAAGGCACACAAACTTGGTGAGACTTAATAGAGACTTAATGACAAATGATCAATTGAAAAAGGAGATTGAAGCAGTAATGTCTACAAGACAACAGAAGCCTATGAACATATAGATTCATAATAGAAGCCTAACAGATTTAGGAAGAGCTAAAATTAATTCCACTCAAATTAATTTAAACTCGAGAAAATGAATGAATTCTTCCTAGCCTCTTTTCATTCACTCAGTGTACCTAAATGAGGTAAATGCACAACAACAAAATATAAGCATGACATGGATATTTCTAATAAACAATTATTGAAGAATGCTCAATGACACATTTGGAAATCTAATGAAAGATAAAATCATTGACCATAATAAGTTGATTTCATTCCATAAATGCAAGTGTATGTAGTTCAACTTATGTATATCCATACATGAGATTTATCTCAAAAATAGACTTCAGGGAGTAATCATGACTATCTCAATAGATCAGAAAAATGCTTTTGACAAAATTTATCATTCCTTTATGAAAATTACTATGGAAAAAATATAGATTTTCTGAGCATCTCTCAATATAATAAGGGGTAAGTATGGCAAATCTACAGCAACATCCTCCTAAATGGAAGAAAATGTTACTATGATGAGTAACAAGACAAAGGGTCCACTTTCAGCATCATTATAATGCCTGAAATTTTAGATAGAGAAATGAGTCAGAGAAGAAAATAAAATGATGTGAATAGCTAGTAAGCAAGTGAAAAAGAAAGAATCCTCATTTCCCAAGGATATGATTATGCACATAAGAGGCCATAATGATGCCACAAGAAAACACTGTTAGACTTGGTAAACAGTTTCAGTAAAGTGAAAAGTCAACACAAAATACAATCTTCTTCCTGTGTACCAAAGGCAAAAATCACTGAAAAAAAGCATCAAAGAATCAATTCCATTTACATGGCCACAAAAATACCTAGGAATAAATCCTAAAGAAGGAAACAATTGTGTCTAATGAATATTTTAAACATGCAAATATATATTTCATATATATATTGAAAAAACACCAGAACATGTATAAACTTTCTGGTCTGATGGATGAGGTAAACAAATATAGTAAAAATAGATACCATTGTAATTTCACATTTCTTTGACATAATAAATTCTGAGTCAAACATTTTAGGAGAACAAAGAAATTTGTTGGGACTCATTGCTACAGGGTACAGCTGATCATAGCAAGAGAATTAGGGAATTTGCTGCCACATATCAACATAACAATCTCAGAGTGGGCAAGAACAAAAGCATCTCAGGGTTCTTGAAGCTTTGTCAGTCTTCTAAAACTGACTCTCTCTCCATCTTCTGCACTTGCCCAGGGAACGGTCCATTTACTCTGAGCTGGGTGTTTCTCATCAATGCAATTGCAAATGTCCTACATAATTACTTAGAGAACAGTTTTTACTAAATTATTCCTCATAGAAATATGAACATTTAGCTCATATGAAAAAAAAAGAAGATAGCTTAAAAATCTGCCAAAGTCAAAATCCACTTTAGTATTACCACAGCTGATTCTTTTGCACCAAGATGCAGTAATAAAAGTACCATACTACTAGAACAAGTACAGACATTTAGAACAATAAAATAGAATAGAGTGCTTAGATATAAATTCATGCAACTGAAACTACCTCTCTTTGACAATGATTTCAGAAACATACCTTGAAGGAAGTGTATTGTCGTCAGTAAGTTTTGTGAAGACAGAATGTCAACATGCAAAAGAATGAATCTATATAGTTATCTTATTTTTTTAAAAAATCTCTACTTCACCACTCATCAGACTTGATGCTCTGAAAATCATAGATAAAGAATAGGGAAACAGTTTCAACATGTGGACATACCAGAATTTCTGAATAAGTTTTCAACAGCATAGGAATGAAGAACAATAACTGACAAATAGGATCTTAGAAGAGTTAAAGCTTCAATACATCAAGATAAAATGATAATTGATTCAAGAGATGGCTTACAGAATAAAAAAATATCTTACAAGCTCTATATACACAGATGAGAGATTAGTATCTAGAGTATACAAAAAATTCACAAAGCTAAATATCAAGAAAATATTAAAATGATCTATGGAACAATAAAGTACTCAAAAGAAGGCAGAGAAATGGACAGTCTGTTGGCTACTGTCATCTGTCAACCACCTTTAGGGAGTGACTGGTTAAGGTTTCTTGTCTTAATTGTTTTTGAAAAAAAAATTTTCTATTGTTTGTGTGTGTGTGTGTGTGTGCGTGTGTGTGTGTCAGAAGATACTGTGTGTGCCTGTGGAATCCAAAGGACGGCTTTGGGAATCATCTTGGATTACTTTCTTTTAACTTAGATATGGGATTTCCCAGGCTCTAGCGCCCATTTCTGCCTGGTGTTATTAGGTGGGGTCAGGGATTTGAACAAACATTCTTCTGCTTCTGAGGCAGGGGCTTAACCCTGGATCCATCTCTCCAGAACTACCTTAATTGTTTCAGTAGATGTGAGAAGACCAGACCATATTTGTTGGAGAAATTCCCTAGGAGATGAGTATTGTGGACAGAACCAGTTAGCATTGAAGACACTCGTGATGGATCTTGGGACTTGTCCCACTCTGCACTTCACTTTGAATATGCACTGGATAGTGGCCTTACCTTCTGATGCTAGGATGACATTTGCCATGCTGGATTATTATGTTTAATTATTAAATATGTTAAAATCAGTGTTACCTTGAGTGTGTGGGTTCCGTGCTTAGGAAAATAGTGAAGACAAACTGGAACAGCTGGGAAGCATTTAGGAATGCCCCACATGCTTGCTGTACTGAGAAAGACAGATTAAAGCTGATTAAGATTCCATCTCAAACAAGTAATAATAGTTGTGGTCAGAAGTACAAATAATAACATATTCACATGATATGGGCAAACAGGAATCCTTACCACTATCGCTGGTACTTGAAAGTAGTTTAGTTATTTGGATATTAACCTATTGTTTTCTCAAAATGGTAAAAATAAAAATACCACATGAAAACCACTCCTTTTCCATTCCCAAATTGTATCCTCCTACAGAGATTTACACATCCATGTTGGTAAATGCAGTATTCACAGTAACATAGATAAAATCGACCTAAATGTAACACAGACATAGAAAGGAATTCTATTCAGTTAAAAGAAAATTTATACTAGGAAGTTTGGTGTTAAATGGATGGAATTGATAATTACACTGGGCGTATTAACCAGGCCAATATAAAATGAATACCATATTTTTTCTTATGCACACATGAGGTTTAAAAATTTTGATCAACACTTTTTGTTTGGAATCCAGGAGCCTATCAATGGAATATTAGAGGGCAAATCTAAAAGGATGGCATAAAGGAAAAAGAAGAGAGCAGCATGGAGAGCCAGGAGACCAGCAGGAGAACCAGATGGCATCCTGCAGGTGTTACTTGAGCAATACAACCATGAGCAAGCATAAGCTTTACTTCCCTACCTTAGACCCACAAAACACTGGCCAACCAACCCTCAGTCATGTGTGGGATTGCCACTCGTGGGTCCCTAAATTTTAATGCTGGATTTGGGTACTTGTAAACTCATGGTTGTTCTTCACTGCTGAGAAAACGAGTTCTCAATGGAATCCTCAGAACTCATGGCTGATGATCACTCTTATGGGCCTATTAAATTCAGGGGTTACAATACAAAAATGAAAAAATAAACCGAATGTAAAGAAAATATTTGTAGGGAAATAAATAGGACATAGATATGACAGCTTGGGTCATTGCATTGCATACACAAAAATTTTGAAAGATTCAAGTTAATAAAAAAACAGTTAAAATGTTGAGGGCTTCTAGGTAGATGGTGGCTTAGCAGCAACTGTGGAGGTAGAAGCAGATAATGGTCAGGAAATTGAGATAACATGAATCCTGTTGTTCTACCATCTACCTCTACAGTTGTCAGAACACAGTGGGCAATCCCAAGGGTCTTACTTTTTGTTTTTGTATCTTTTGTGTTTTACCAATTAACCTGCCTCACGGCCCTGTAAGGCAGCTGCCTGCCACCATCACAGGAAGCTGGCCTTTGCAGTGTCTGAGCAGTGAATGTGCTGGAAGCTCAATTTTCCTTTCTGATCAGGTGAGGACGCCACTTGATCACAGCCTTACTGCCCTGTGCTAGACATTATTGTTGTGTGATAATGTTTAGATTTTCTTTCTGTCGGAATTGTCTCCTCACTGTCTGACAGGTTCTTTTGCTGGACAGAAGCTCTGTAGTTTCATCAGATCTCAAGGTCTTGCTCTCAGAACTTGAAGCCCTGGCAATGGAAGACATAGGGTGATAAATATACATTGAGGCACACAGACAGTTTCTGAGGGCTTTTGTGAACGTGCCACTGTGGGGAACATCTCCTGGGTTCTTCACTGATCAGGATGCTTAAGTTCTAGCTGTCACCCTGTGACTCTCAGGGGTGAGAACCTAGGCAGGAGTCTTTATGTCTGAGAAATCAGACACAGTGAGAGTCTGCAAATCGCAAGCAGGCAGGGAAACTGTGTACACGTGGCACCCCATCTTGCACCACTGGGTCCCTAGGCTGCATCTGTTATGTGCCTTATGCTCCCCTCAAGCAAGGGGTCATAAAGTCTGTGTTGGGTCGGTCATGTTCCTCCCAGCCTGTGTCTACAAATCCTCAGTCTGCCATGAGTGTAGGGTGGATGATCAACTTGAGAGAAATGCACCTCTGCATGTGCATGGGTGGATGCTGCTTTTGGGTCCCTCATGTCTGTTTTTGGAAGCATTTCAACCCAGTGTCCGTCTGAGCACTTCTGTGTCCTGGGAAACCCAAAACCACATGTATTTGTATCTGAGCTGTTTTGGTTCCATTGAGCTGATGTTTTGCCTATGTGGTGGCAAAGGTCAGACCATAGAGGTGTCTTAGCGGCCATTTCCTGTGAGTCTTTAAATAGGAGTTCTGGGGACTCAGGACTAGAGGGCTAGTGGTGGCAGGCTCTAGAGAAGGTGAATGAGATATGCAGTTTTGTCCATGAGCTGTAGCAGGAAATGGAAGAGAAAATTAAAATTTTGTTCTTTTATACTAGATAGACATGTCCTGGATAATTGCTTCCAGTTCAGTTCTCAGCCTGCCTCTCAGAAGAATCAGTTTGGAGATTTTTTTAATTCCGTGATACTTCCATTTTTAAAAGGTTTATATATAGATATATGTGTGTAATATATGTAATACTATATATACAGTTAATGTATTAATCATAAATGTTAATTATACACCATAATTCATCATCTGATACTGTTTATGTGCAGGGCTAAGGGAAAATAGTAATAGGACACTTGTTGCACAACAAGCCTTGCCTTAAAACATTTGCAGTCAAGAGCTTTTCTTTATGTCCTCACTGTACCGTCATTCACAGTGTCTTTGGAAGGCACCTGAATAACCATTTCATTGTGGGCGCTGAAGTGAGAGGCATCTCATTGTGCAACCAGATAGTAGGGTGTGGGCTTTCCAGGTCTCAATGTGACCTCTGCCTCTGCACCCGTTTTTCTGCCATCTTGGGAAATGTGTCCAGTTTCCTCAGTGGCCAGGAGAGGATGGAGCTAGTGGGGCTGTCCCAGGAGGAGATTGTCAAGGGAAGAAGAAGTGGGGAAGGGCACTTGCTTCAGTTGATCTAATACACTGATTAATATCTTCAGCAACAGGAGGAGTTAATAGAAATTAACAGTTGTGTGCTGGAAAGATGGCTCAGGTGTCAAGACTCTGTCTTGGAAACAGAAGGACTTGGGTCGGGATCCCGGAAAACCACCAGACCAAAATGGCAGCTGCCTGCACTTCCAGTTCTGGGAGGTGGAGCCTGGGAAATCCTAGTGGGAAACAAAAAGGAGGAGGAAGCAACCCAGGATGATTCCCAAAGTCACCCTTGATCCTCCACAGTTGATGTGGGGTTCAGACTCATGTTGACAGCTCTTGGCTGACTGGATGGAGAGGGGGAGTGCGCTGTCCCCCCTTCCCTGCCCTCCAAGGACATTCAGACATGACAGGGAGTCAAGTGGAAGCAGGAACTCCGTTTATTGTGGGCGGTGCAACAGACTGTGAGGCACTAAACAGGCAGCCAATCATATTAAAGGTCAGCGCAACGCAGGCCTCACTGGCTGGGGTCAGCATTAAGGAGCTCTTACGGACCAATCAGGGTTCCCTGTGATGCAAACAGGGTTACACTAGCCCCCAGCACATCTTAGGCCCATGTGCTTGGTTCTCCCTGCTCCCTTCCTCCCAGCCATCTTTTCTGGGGGCCCAACACAAAGTGACAGTGAATCTAGTTCACACTCCACGCACATGTGCACGCACAAACACACATCCACACATATTCACGCCTGTGGCCGTGGAGCTGTGAGCACAGCTGAGCACAGTCTTGAATGGCCTGTGGTGGGGCAGTGGTGGGCGCTCCTCCCAGCCAGAGCCAAGCAGATCTTGGGAGGGTGGGGTGTCCAGCATTCTTCTGCATGACATCACCTACATTTTCAGATTTTTCAAAATTTTTTTTGAGACAAGCTTTCCCTTTTGGCCTAGGCTGGGGTGATCTTTGGCTCTCTACCCGCCAGCCTCCCAAGTTTATGTCCAACCACCCTGTTCAGTAGGCTCTTTTTTCCCCTTCTCTATCTATGCTTCCTGAAATCCTTAAACTGGTTGTGAAAATAACTAGATTGGGAAAGTTCTTTTGCTGGCTGATCTTTCAACACATGTGTGATTTACCAGTCAGTCATCTTTCAGTAGCAACCTGCAGAGGTCTTTCTGCCTTTGCCTATTTGTGTTTGTGTGTGTACACACCTTTCCTTGCTGTGCTAAAATGCAATAGGGAATGGGTTCTAAATCTGAGGTTCCATCCCTCTCCAAAGTCAGGCTGGGTAGAGTAGTGTGTGATGGCACCAATATTTCAGAGGAATGAGGCAGGAGGAAGCACAGCCTGAGAACTTACTAAGAGTCTCTAGAAAGTTCCTCCCAAGAAAAAAGATAAGGTGTTTTCTTTTTTTAATTTAAATCTTTTGAGACCTAGGTAGACTTATGAAGGCATTCTTGCCTGTACATTTGCAGAGACCCCATGCTCTTTACTCCTTATGAGAGATGAATGAGGACTGTCCAACACGCCTATCTTTACCAGTTCTCAAGACAGAGCACTCCAATTAGTTTTAGTGTTCTCCATCCTGGCAAAGCAATCTTTAGTGGCAGGAGGTTTCACCGTATTTGGAGAGCCAGCTCCAGATATCACCAAACGTCCTACCAAAATTCTTCCTTACAATTCTGTTTCTCTAGAACCACACCTGTTACCACAATCTGTTTTCAGGGTTCTCTAGATCCACAGCATCAATAGAATGAATATATAAAACACTTAGGATTAACTATCACAGACATTCCGTGTGATGCAGCTTAGTCTACTGTATAGAAAGGCTTGGTAACACCTCTAAGAGAACATTCGGAAGTTTCTCCTTATTTTTTTTCTTTTTTGAACTATACAGCTTATGGCCATGAAGAGAATCTTAATGGGAATTCATGGCTTATAGTAACCTCAATGTGCTGGGTTAGGATACTCCTATGCATAAATCTATGATGTAATTTATTTTTCTGAAAACTAATGTTTGGAATACACTTGTGTGTAGAAAACTTTGGTGCTTTGTATGTGCTTAAAGCCCTTAATTCATGCTTAGTTCTACTTATACATTACTTGATGGTAGATTCTTATAATCCTAACTCTGAGGAAATGGATGCAGGAATATTAGAAGGTATTTATTTTTCTTTCTCCTATCATCTTCTTTATGACATTGGCAAGACACACACACAACACACACACACACACATACACGAAATTGAGCTCCCATTTACCATGCCTAAAGCTGAAGTTAAAGAGACATGTGTCATTATAGGGGTCAGTATCATTTGAGGACATAGCTGTGGACTTCACCTGGGAGGAGTGGCAATGCCTGGATGCTGCTCAGAGGACCCTCTACAGGGGTGTGATGCTGGAGAACTACAACAGCCTAAGGTGTTCAGGTGAGTCTAAGTCCGCTTTAAATTTCCAATCATTTTCTTCTGATGTAAATATAGGATTATTCCCATTTTTTATAACATTCTTCATTTGTTTTTGCTGTCTTGGTTTGGTGTGTGTGTGTGTGTGCATTGCCATGAGTGACATTTTGTTTCTGCAAGTTCTGGTCAGGGTGTGAGGTGTTATCCTAGTTTTTCTGCCTTTTTTTGGGTGGTGTCTCTTGTTTGCTACTTTGTAGGTCAAGTCTACTGGCTTTCAAGTTTCCCGAAAAGTCTTTCAGTGCCTTCCATGTTGCCACGTTGGGCCTACCGCTGTGTGTTTCTGTAGCCAGATATTTGATTTTAGTGTACACGATGTCCTATATACTTCCTTGCATAGTATGCAATTTTCTGAGTCTGCCATCTGCACTGTACCATACCATGTGTCCAAGCCTCCCTGCTAACTTTTAGTAGTGCAAAGCCATGAAAAATGTTTTTTGCACGTTTGTGTAATGACATCCATGAGATGTAATGTAGAGAACATGGTAACTGCAAAGTGCACGTAATTCATGACTAATTATTTGGTTAAATTTGACAGCAGAATCATTACTTGTTTGTATTAAAATCATTGAGACTATGTTATATTTTGATGTTCAATGCTTTGTTGTCAACCGTGTTAGTATTGTATATAGAACACAAACAAATTGATCATTACCTCCCTGTGCCCCCCAGCATATGCTTCCCTCCCTTTCAACCTTTATTCCATATAAATTTTTGTACATTTTAGTGATCAGTGTTTTATTCTCTGCTTTGAGATCAACTTTACCTTACAGTTAGTTTGAGAGCATACAGGAGTCTACTTTCTCTGAGCAATAGATTTCACTAAATTCTTTGACTTTCTAGGGTCAAGATATAAGGAAGGACTATCTCTTCCCAAGTATGGCAGGAGAACATGCAACAAGAAATATTCCTTCTTTTTCTGATGAATTGGTGAATAACTAAGATTACTAGGATTCATAGACAGCAAAGCTAGGTCTCAGAAGATTATGTTTATTAAACACATCATTTGACTTTTCTATGTGGATAGAAAGTTAAAATGATGGATTTTGGTCTCCTGTGGAGTCTGTTTCTCAGCCAAACTTTTTTATTTCCTTTGAATTTTATTTTTTCCCTAGTTATACAAGCATAGTGTGTATAATCCCTGCTTCCTCCTCCACCTCTCTCTCCTTCCAACTTCTCTCTTTTTTCCTCATTTCCTCTCTTCCCTTCATCAATCATCCACTCCTGTCCTTCTGCTTCTATAATTCTTGGGGTTCACTCTGGATCATGTGCTCTGGTGGAGGTTCAGACTTCTGTGGCAGACCAAGTAGCCCTTCCTGGACAGACCCACTGAAAGGGGCTCTCCCCTTTATATGTCTCGCCTTAACC
>JALPQD010001169.1:0-29541 GCA_023101885.1 Typhlomys cinereus | reverse complement strand
CCTCGGCATGCTAAATCTCAGGTGATATTCCCTCCGACCCTGGCTTCCGATCTCCATTTTATCACCATCCATTCCATACAAAGCACAAGAGAACTAGCTTTGATCGAGTAGGAAGCACATTTCTGATACGGAAAGTATCTGACTTCACAGTGTAGCTTAGCTCTGTATGACTGTGTCCTGGGCAAGCTGAGAGGCTAGATACGGGCATGAATTCGAATCTCATACTTACCGAGGGGATGAGTTCTGGAATCACTTGCAATAGTTGTCAATTCTGAGACCTTGGCCATGGCATGGAGACATGAAAGTCGAAAAGCTCCTGCTGCTCCTGCTGCTCTGCTGCTCCTGCTGCTCCTGCTGCCTCTGCTGCTCCTGCGCTTCCTGCTGCTGCTGCTGTGCGGGCTGCTGCTGCTTGGGTCCGTCGGGCGGCGCGGGTGGCTGTCGGCGGCTCGGCGGGCGGCGGCCGGCGGCGGCGGCGGCGGCTCCAGTCTAGTCTTGCTTCAAAGCCATGTGGAGCAGGGCTTGAAATCATCCGGGGTTGAGGGCGGCTCAGGTGCCGGGGAGCTCCTCTTCCCCTTCCCCTTCCCCTTCCCTCCCGTTCTCCTTCCCCTTCCTGTAGCACGGCTGCTGTGCTGCTGGAAGGAGCCAGGTCCCGACCAGCAGTTGTTCCAGGAGGGTCCCAGAGAGGGGGTCTGGCGGCTGCAGCGGTTGGCTGTCCAGGTCCAGGGCCGAGGGCCCGAAGGGTGCTGGCAGGTGGTGGCCGGAGCAGAGCAGCTGTCCGGGCGGCCGCCACCCAGGCCTTCCTCCTTGGGGTGCGGCCAGAGAGTCCCGGGTCTTGCAGAGGCTGTTGCTGGAGGGTGTCCCAACGGGGCGGGCCGGGGTGGTGCCGGAGCCTCAGGCTGGCATGCGGCCCGAGTGGGGCCGGAGGCGAGGAAAGGGGGAGAGCAGGGGGGGCGTGGCCGGGAAGAAGGGCGGCCCCGCGGCGCCTTGGGGAGGGGCCGCCGGGCGGAGTGGGCGCAGAGGGTCTCGTGGAGGCTGCGGCCTGGCTCCGGGGGCTTCCGCCAGACGCGCCAGCAGCCCAGGGCAGGACACGCTGTGGCGGGGAGGGCTCCGAGGACGTGGGACGGCCGAGAGAAGCAGAGGCGGCCGGCGAGTGGGCGGCGCCCCCGCCAGGGTCTGGACTGCCGCGGGTCTCGCGGGGCCCGCAGCTGGGAAAGCGCCCCAGGGCAGGCGCCGCTCTGCTCCGGGGCCCTGGCTCTTCGGTTTTGGAACCACACCTGGATCCTATCCTCCGGCAGGCCCGTCTTTCTGGCCGTTCTTCCCTGACGGCAAAAGTCGGGCGTCGCTGGGTCTGGAAGGCTTCCGTCAGGATGCGCAGCTGAGTCGCCGAGATGCAGGTGCGGGGCCGACTTCCTTCTTGCGCGCCGCCCCGTGCTGCCCGCTTGCCAGGCTCTGGGGCGATCCGCCGGCGTCCTTCTGCACAGCAGCCCCTCGGGTCCCGGGCCCCGCTCCCGCGCGGCTCTCCCGCCGCCTCCGGTTTTGAAACCACACGTGGAGCGTGACTCCGGTACCGCCAACTCTGCCGCCAGTGTGCTCCCGGACCGCGATGCCCGCATAGGGGTTCTGCCTGAAAGCTGCTTCCAACGCCTCCTTCTGCTCGGGCAGCCAAACCACTTCTGCGACGGGATCGCGTGGGTGCGCAGGCCCTGCCGAAGCGCCCTTGGGCCTCCATCTGCAGACCGCACGCACGGTGTACCCTCAGAGTCCCCAGAAACCTTACCTGCCACGCAGACGCAGCCACCGAATGAAGAGCCCCAGCCTTCCTTGGGGACCAGTCGGGCAACGCCCCGGAAGTTAAGCCCCGCCCTGAGCCCGGGGCGCCACTGCACATCCCCGACCCCGAAGGGATGGGGGGAGGGGGAGGGGGAGAGAATCAGGGAAAGGGGAGTCGGTGGCGGGTGGGAGGGCACACATGTTTTGTTGTGGTGGAGGGGGCTGGGCAGTCTGCTGCCCCAGCCACCTGGGAAGCACCCGGGTCGCGCCTGCGCGCTCCTCGGGAGAACAACTCCCCTGTCCCTGGTTGGGGGAAAGATCCGATGACTGACTACGCCTCCCCAAACCCCAAACCCCAACCCCAACCCCAAACCCCAGACCCCCACCCCAACAACCCCAACCCCAACCCCCCCCCAGAGTTCGCGCGCGTTGACCTTTGTGCACCCTCAACAACCCCAACCCCAACCCCCCCCAGAGTTCGCGCGTTGACGTTGAACCTTTGTGCACCCTCAACAACCCCAACCCCAACCCCCCCCCCCCCGAGTTCGCGCGTTGACCTTTGTGCACCCTCAACAAACCCCTTCCTTCGGGCGAATCCACCTCACCGCCTCTGGCGTCCTCACCGGGGACCTTCCTCTGCCCGTAGTTGCCACCTACGCCCCGACCCAGTGGGAAGCCTCTGGGCTTTTTTTTTTTTTTTCCCCTTAGACGTCAAGAGGGTACGGCGCCAGGAGCACTCCCCTAATGCCGTGAGCCGCCCATGCGCCCAAGGAACCGTGGACCTGGGAGAAGCCAGCAGGGCCAAGAGAAGAAGCAAGCAGGAAGAAAAGGGGCCAGGTTCAGGACATGGTGGTAGTGGCACAAGGCCACTGGAAGATGTGTCTCTGATGTTAGTGTCAGTTGAAGCAGTCACCTTTGAATTCTTTCACCAAGTCAAAGTGGTGTGGTGAAGCAGCCACATGGATCAAACTTTTCCTCAGCGTTTAGGCATTAGAGCAGAGCTTGCAGGCACGTTGCAGAAAACCATTCGCCATACTCTTGCGAAGGTCAAAAAGGAATCCATTTTCCACAGTGTCCTACGAGCTAGTGTAAAGCCACCACGAATGCATTGCTAACGAAAGAGAACAGAGTAATACTGTCGCTGAAGGCAAAAACAGAAGAAGCATTCTGAAAGAATGTACGTCAGTATAAGCACGTTGACAGCATACACACGTACAAATACACATACAAAGGTGTGTATGTATAGACTAATCTTGCGTATGCTTCAGTGAAGAGTGATCATATCGATCTTTTCCAACAGACAAAACCATGGTTTACTCCGTGAAACAAGACCGGGCCTGAACATTCAACAAAAGATTCTAGGAGGAACACAAATGACATTTAGAAAACTGTTTCCAAAGCCCCCATTTCACCATGGATGGATATGTGCATGTTGGATGTGATGTGTGAATGTGTGGATGGCTGGTTGACTGTAAGCCTGGCTGTCTGGCTAGTTGGACGAGCAGATGGAAGACGGATGGCGGATGGACGGATGGTTATGTGGAAAGAGGGAGCCGTAAGCTTCTTAGAAGAGGTCAGCAATATTCTTTCGGTTCTTTCGTGTCAAAGTTCTGAGCCCTGGATCTTTCTCTGTCACCCATATTGGATACCGACACACAAAACACTTACCTCGGCCTGATAAATCTCAGGTGAATTCACCTCCGACCCTGGCTTCCGATCTCCATTTTATCACCATCCATTCCATACAAAGCACAAGAGAACTAGCTTTGATCGAGTAGGAAGACAGCACATTCTGATACGGAAAGTATCTTGACTTCACAGGTGCTTAGCTCTGTATGACTGTGTCCTGGGCAAGCTGAGAGGCTAGATACGGCATGAATTCGAATCTCATACTTACCGAGGGATGAGTTCTGGAATCACTTGCAATAGTTGTCAATTCTGAGACTTAGGGCCATGGAGACATGAAAGTCGAAAAGCTCCTCTGCTCCCTGCGGCTCCTGCTGCTCTGGTCATTGCCCTGCTGCGTCCGCTGCTCCGTCGCGGCGCCTGCGTCTCCTGCTGCGGTGGCGGCTGAAGCGCGGGCGGCAAGCTGCGGAGGCTGCAGCTTCGGAGCCGCCCGTCGGGCCTTGCTGGCCAGCCGGGCCTTCCGAAGCTAGCCGCCTCCGAAAGCGCGCCGGTCCCGCCGTCAGCCGCTCAACCAGCAGCAGGAGCAGCAGGACAGCAGAGAGCAGCAGAGCAGCAGTGAGCAGCAGGAGCAGCAGAGCAGCAAGAGCCAGCAGGAGCTTTTCGACTTTCTACGCTCCAGTGGCCCTAAGTGCCATCATGGGACAACTATTGCAAGTGATTCCAGAACTCATCCTCGGTAAGTAGAGATTCGAATCCATGCCCGGATATAGCCGCTCAGCTTGCCTCAGGAGGGACAAGGTTCATAATCAAGAATGCAGGAAGCTACACTGGGTTTCATATGATACTTTCCGTGATCAAGATTGTGCTTCCTACTACGCATCAAAGCTAGTTCCTTTGTGCTTTGTATGGAATGGATGGTGATACACATGTGATCGGAAGCGCAGGGGTCTGGATCGCGTGAATATCACCTGAGATTTAGCATGCCGAGGTAAGTGTTTTGTGTGTCGGTATCCAATATGGGTGACAGAGAAAGATCCAGGGCTCAGAACTTTGACACGAAAGAACCGAAAGAATATTGCTGACCTCTTCTAAAGAAGCTTACGGCTCCCTCTTTCCACATAACCATCCGTCCATCCGTCCATCCGTCCTTCCATCTGCTCGTCCAACTAGCCAGACAGCCAGGCTTACAGTCAACCAGCCATCCACACATTCACACATCAAACATCCAAACATGCACATATCCATCCATGGTGAAATGGGGGCTTTGGAAACAGTTTTCTAAAATGTCATTTGTGTTCCTCCTAGAATCTTTTGTTGAATGTTCAGGCCCGGTCTTGTTTCACGGAGTAAACCATGGTTTTGTCTGTTGGAAAAGATCGATACGATCACATTCTTCACTGAAGCATACGCAAGATTAGTCTATACATACACACCTTTGTATGTGTATTTGTACGTGTGTATGCTGTCAACGTGCTTATACTGACGTACATTCTTTCAGAATGCTTCTTCTGTTTTGCCTTCAGCGACAGTATTACTCTGTTCTCTTTCGTTAGCAATGCATTCGTGGTGGCTTTACACTAGCTCGTAGGACACTGTGGAAAATGGATTCCTTTTTGACCTTCGCAAGAGTATGGCGAATGGTTTCTGCAACAGTGCCTGCAAGCTCTGCTCTAATGCCTAAACCGCTGAGGAAAAGTTTGATCCATGTGGCTGCTTCACTCACCACCACTTTGACTTGGTGAAAGAATTCAAAGGTGACTGCTTCAACTGACACTACACTCAGAGACCACATCTTCCAGTGGCCTTGTGCCACTACCACCATGTCCTGAACCTGGCCCCTTTTCTTCCTGCTTGCTTCTCTTGGCCCTGCTGGCTTCTCCCAGGTCCACGGTTCCTTGGGCGCATGGGCGGCTCACGGCATTAGGGGAGTGGCTCCTGGCGCCGTACCCTCTTGACGTCTAAGGGGAAAAAAAAAAAAAAAGCCCAGAGGCTTCCCACTGGGTCGGGGCGTAGGTGGCAACTACGGGCAGAGGAAGGTCCCCGGTGAGGACGCCAGAGGCGGTGAGGTGGATTCGCCCGAAGGAAGGGGTTGTTGAGGGTGCACAAAGGTCAACGCGCGAACTCTGGGGGGGGGGGGGGGGGGGGGGGGGTTGGGGTTGGGGTTGGGGTTGTTGAGGGTGCACAAAGGTCAACGCGCGAACTCTGGGGGGGGGGTTGGGGTTGGGTTGTGGGTTGGGGTGGGGTTGGGGTGGGGGTGGGGGTGGGGGTGGGGTTGGGGTTGGGGTTGGGGTTGGGGTTGGGGTTGGGGTTGGGGTTGGGGAGGCGTAGTCAGTCATCGGATCTTTCCCCCAACCAGGGACAGGGGAGTTGTTCTCCCGAGGAGCGCGCAGGCGCGACCCGGTGTGCTTCCCAGGTGGCTGGGGCAGCAGACCTGCCCAGCCCCCTCCACCACACACAAAACATGTGTGCCCTCCCACCCGCCACCGACTCCCCTTCCCTGATTCTCCCCCTCCCCCTCCCCCATCCCTTCGGGGTCGGGGATGTGCAGTGGCGCCCCGGGCTCAGGGCGGGGCTGACTTCCGGGGCGTTGCCCGACTGGTCCCCAAGGAAGGCTGGGGCTCTTCATACGGTGGCCTGCGTCTGTCGTGGCAGGTAGGTTTCTGGGGACTCTGAGGGTACACCGTGCGTGCGGTCTGCAGATGGAGGCCCAAGGGCGCTTCGGCAGGGCCTGCGCACCCACGCGATCCCGTCGCAGGAAGGTGGTTTGGCTGCCCGAGCAGAAGGAGGCGTTGGAAGCAGCTTTCAGGCAGAACCCCTATGCGGGCATCGCGGTCCGGGAGCACCTGGCGGCAGAGTTGGCGGTACCGGAGTCACGCGTCCACGTGTGGTTTCAAAACCGGAGGCGGCGGGAGAGCCCGCGCGGGAGCGGGGCCCGGGACCCGAGGGGCTGCTGTGCAGAAGGACGCCGGCGGATCGCCCCAGAGCCTGGCAAGCGGGCAGCACGGGGCGGCGCGCAAGAAGGAAGTCGGCCCCGCACCTGCATCTCGGCGACTCAGCTGCGCATCCTGACGGAAGCCTTCCAGACCCAGCGACGCCCGACTTTTGCCGTCAGGGAAGAACTGGCCAGAAAGACGGGCCTGCCGGAGGATAGGATCCAGGTGTGGTTCCAAACCGAAGAGCCAGGCACCCGGAGCAGAGCGGCGCCTGCCCTGGGCGCCTTTCCCAGCTGCGGGCCCCGCGACCCGCGGCAGCCAAGACGCTGGCGGGGGCGCCGCCCACTCGCCGGCCGCCTCTGCTTCTCTCGGCCGTCCCACGTCCTCGGAGCCCTCCCCGCCACAGCGTGTCCTGCCCTGGGCTGCTGGCGCGTCTGGCGGAAGCCCCCGGAGCCAGGCCGCAGCCTCCACGAAGACCCTCTGCGCCCACTCCGCCCCGGCGGCCCCTCCCCAAGGTGCCGCGGGGCCGCCCTTCTTCCCGGCCCAGGCCCCCCTGCGTCTCCCCCTTTCCTCGCGCTCCGGCCCCACTCGGGCCGCATGCCAGCCTGAGGCTCCGGCACCACCCGGCCCCGCCCCGTTGGACACCCTCCAGCAACAGCCTCCTGCAAGACCCGGGACTCAGCTGGCCGCACCCCAAGGAGGAAGGCCTGGGTGGCGGCCGCCCGGACAGCTGCTCTGCTCCGGCCACCACCTGCCAGCACCCGTTCGGCCCTCGGCCCTGGACGCTGGACAGCCACCGCTGCCAGCGCCAGACCCCCCTCTCTGGGACCTCCTGGAACAACTGCTGTCGGGACCTGGCTCCTTCCAGCAGCCAGCAGCCGTGCTACAGGAAGGGGAAGGAGAACGGGAAGGGGAAGGGGAAGGGGAAGAGGAGCTCCCGGCACCTGAGCCGCCCCTCACCCCGGATGAGTTTCAAGCCCTGCTCCACATGCTTTGAAGCAAGACTAGGATCTGGAGCCGCCGCCGCCGCCGCCGCCGCCGCCGCCGCTGCCGCCTCCGAAGCTGCCGCCCGCCTCAGCCGCCACAGCAGCAGGAGCAGCAGGAGCAGCAGGAGCAGCAGGAGCAGCAGGAGCAGCAGGAGCAGCAGGAGCAGCAGGAGCAGCAGGAGCAGCAGGAGCTTTTCGACTTTCATGTCTCCATGGCCCTAAGGTCTCAGAATTGACAACTAACTATTGCAAGTGATTCCAGAACTCATCCCTCGGTAAGTATGAGATTCGAATTCATGCCCGTATCTAGCCTCTCAGCTTGCCCAGGACACAGTCATACAGAGCTAAGCTACACTGTGAAGTCAAGATACTTTCCGTATCAGAAATGTGCTTCCTACTCGATCAAAGCTAGTTCTCTTGTGCTTTGTATGGAATGGATGGTGATAAAATGGAGATCGGAAGCCAGGGTCGGAGGTGAATATCACCTGAGATTTAGCATGCCGAGGTAAGTGTTTTGTGTGTCGGTATCCAATATGGGTGACAGAGAAAGATCCAGGGCTCAGAACTTTGACACGAAAGAACCGAAAGAATATTGCTGACCTCTTCTAAAGAAGCTTACGGCTCCCTCTTTCCACATAACCATCCGTCCATCCGTCCATCCGTCCTTCCATCTGCTCGTCCAACTAGCCAGACAGCCAGGCTTACAGTCAACCAGCCATCCACACATTCACACATCAAACATCCAAACATGCACATATCCATCCATGGTGAAATGGGGGCTTTGGAAACAGTTTTCTAAAATGTCATTTGTGTTCCTCCTAGAATCTTTTGTTGAATGTTCAGGCCCGGTCTTGTTTCACGGAGTAAACCATGGTTTGTCTGTTGGAAAAGATCGATACGATCACAGTCTTCACTGAAGCATACGCAAGATTAGTCTATACATACACACCTTTGTATGTGTATTTGTACGTGTGTATGCTGTCAACGTGCTTATACTGACGTACATTCTTTCAGAATGCTTCTTCTGTTTTGCCTTCAGCGACAGTATTACTCTGTTCTCTTTCGTTAGCAATGCATTCGTGGTGGCTTTACACTAGCTCGTAGGACACTGTGGAAAATGGATTCCTTTTTGACCTTCGCAAGAGTATGGCGAAGGGTTTCTGCAACAGTGCCTGCAAGCTCTGCTCTAATGCCTAAACCGCTGAGGAAAAGTTTGATCCATGTGGCTGCTTCACTCACCACCACTTTGACTTGGTGAAAGAATTCAAAGGTGACTGCTTCAACTGACACTAACATCAGAGACACATCTTCCAGTGGCCTTGTGCCACTACCACCATGTCCTGAACCTGGCCCCTTTTCTTCCTGCTTGCTTCTCTTGGCCCTGCTGGCTTCTCCCAGGTCCACGGTTCCTTGGGCGCATGGGCGGCTCACGGCATTAGGGGAGTGGCTCCTGGCGCCGTACCCTCTTGACGTCTAAGGGGAAAAAAAAAAAAAAAGCCCAGAGGCTTCCCACTGGGTCGGGGCGTAGGTGGCAACTACGGGCAGAGGAAGGTCCCCGGTGAGGACGCCAGAGGCGGTGAGGTGGATTCGCCCGAAGGAAGGGGTTGTTGAGGGTGCACCAAGGTCAACGCGCGAACTCTGGGGGGGGGGGGGAGGGGGGTTGGGGTTGGGGTTGTTGAGGGTGCACAAAGGTCAACGCGCGAACTCTCGGGGTGGTTGGGGTTGGGGTTGGGGTTGGGTTGGGGTTGGGGTTGGGGTTGGGGTTGGGGTTGGGGTTGGGGTTGGGGTTGGGGTTGGGGTTGGGGTTGGGGTTGGGGAGGCGTAGTCAGTCATCGGATCTTTCCCCCAACCAGGGACAGGGGAGTTGTTCTCCCGAGGAGCGCGCAGGCGCGACCCGGTGTGCTTCCCAGGTGGCTGGGGCAGCAGACCTGCCCAGCCCCCTCCACCACACACAAAACATGTGTGCCCTCCCACCCGCCACCGACTCCCCTTCCCTGATTCTCCCCCTCCCCCTCCCCCATCCCTTCGGGGTCGGGGATGTGCAGTGGCGCCCCGGGCTCAGGGCGGGGCTGACTTCCGGGGCGTTGCCCGACTGGTCCCCAAGGAAGGCTGGGGCTCTTCATACGGTGGCTGCGTCTGTCGTGGCAGGTAGGTTTCTGGGGACTCTGAGGGTACACCGTGCGTGCGGTCTGCAGATGGAGGCCCAAGGGCGCTTCGGCAGGGCCTGCGCACCCACGCGATCCCGTCGCAGGAAGGTGGTTTGGCTGCCCGAGCAGAAGGAGGCGTTGGAAGCAGCTTTCAGGCAGAACCCCTATGCGGGCATCGCGGTCCGGGAGCACCTGGCGGCAGAGTTGGCGGTACCGGAGTCACGCGTCCACGTGTGGTTTCAAAACCGGAGGCGGCGGGAGAGCCCGCGCGGGAGCGGGGCCCGGGACCCGAGGGGCTGCTGTGCAGAAGGACGCCGGCGGATCGCCCCAGAGCCTGGCAAGCGGGCAGCACGGGGCGGCGCGCAAGAAGGAAGTCGGCCCCGCACCTGCATCTCGGCGACTCAGCTGCGCATCCTGACGGAAGCCTTCCAGACCCAGCGACGCCCGACTTTTGCCGTCAGGGAAGAACTGGCCAGAAAGACGGGCCTGCCGGAGGATAGGATCCAGGTGTGGTTCCAAAACCGAAGAGCCAGGCACCCGGAGCAGAGCGGCGCCTGCCCTGGGGCGCCTTTCCCAGCTGCGGGCCCCGCGACCCG
The DNA here is from genome assembly GCA_023101885.1 of Typhlomys cinereus. NCBI lineage: Eukaryota > Metazoa > Chordata > Mammalia > Rodentia > Platacanthomyidae > Typhlomys > Typhlomys cinereus. Next base: position 19,483 of record JALPQD010001169.1, on the reverse strand, counting down.
CGGCAGCCAAGACGCTGGCGGGGGCGCCGCCCACTCGCCGGCCGCCTCTGCTTCTCTCGGCCGTCCCACGTCCTCGGAGCCCTCCCCGCCACAGCGTGTCCTGCCCTGGGCTGCTGGCGCGTCTGGCGGAAGCCCCCGGAGCCAGGCCGCAGCCTCCACGAAGACCCTCTGCGCCCACTCCGCCCCGGCGGCCCCTCCCCAAGGTGCCGCGGGGCCGCCCTTCTTCCCGGCCCAGGCCCCCCTGCGTCTCCCCCTTTCCTCGCGCTCCGGCCCCACTCGGGCCGCATGCCAGCCTGAGGCTCCGGCACCACCCGGCCCCGCCCCGTTGGACACCCTCCAGCAACAGCCTCCTGCAAGACCCGGGACTCAGCTGGCCGCACCCCAAGGAGGAAGGCCTGGGTGGCGGCCGCCCGGACAGCTGCTCTGCTCCGGCCACCACCTGCCAGCACCCGTTCGGCCCTCGGCCCTGGACGCTGGACAGCCACCGCTGCCAGCGCCAGACCCCCCTCTCTGGGACCTCCTGGAACAACTGCTGTCGGGACCTGGCTCCTTCCAGCAGCCAGCAGCCGTGCTACAGGAAGGGGAAGGAGAACGGGAAGGGGAAGGGGAAGGGGAAGAGGAGCTCCCGGCACCTGAGCCGCCCCTCACCCCGGATGAGTTTCAAGCCCTGCTCCACATGCTTTGAAGCAAGACTAGGATCTGGAGCCGCCGCCGCCGCCGCCGCCGCCGCCGCCGCTGCCGCCTCCGAAGCTGCCGCCCGCCTCAGCCGCCACAGCAGCAGGAGCAGCAGGAGCAGCAGGAGCAGCAGGAGCAGCAGGAGCAGCAGGAGCAGCAGGAGCAGCAGGAGCAGCAGGAGCAGCAGGAGCTTTTCGACTTTCATGTCTCCATGGCCCTAAGGTCTCAGAATTGACAACTAACTATTGCAAGTGATTCCAGAACTCATCCCTCGGTAAGTATGAGATTCGAATTCATGCCCGTATCTAGCCTCTCAGCTTGCCCAGGACACAGTCATACAGAGCTAAGCTACACTGTGAAGTCAAGATACTTTCCGTATCAGAAATGTGCTTCCTACTCGATCAAAGCTAGTTCTCTTGTGCTTTGTATGGAATGGATGGTGATAAAATGGAGATCGGAAGCCAGGGTCGGAGGTGAATATCACCTGAGATTTAGCATGCCGAGGTAAGTGTTTTGTGTGTCGGTATCCAATATGGGTGACAGAGAAAGATCCAGGGCTCAGAACTTTGACACGAAAGAACCGAAAGAATATTGCTGACCTCTTCTAAAGAAGCTTACGGCTCCCTCTTTCCACATAACCATCCGTCCATCCGTCCATCCGTCCTTCCATCTGCTCGTCCAACTAGCCAGACAGCCAGGCTTACAGTCAACCAGCCATCCACACATTCACACATCAAACATCCAAACATGCACATATCCATCCATGGTGAAATGGGGGCTTTGGAAACAGTTTTCTAAAATGTCATTTGTGTTCCTCCTAGAATCTTTTGTTGAATGTTCAGGCCCGGTCTTGTTTCACGGAGTAAACCATGGTTTTGTCTGTTGGAAAAGATCGATACGATCACAGTCTTCACTGAAGCATACGCAAGATTAGTCTATACATACACACCTTTGTATGTGTATTTGTACGTGTGTATGCTGTCAACGTGCTTATACTGACGTACATTCTTTCAGAATGCTTCTTCTGTTTTGCCTTCAGCGACAGTATTACTCTGTTCTCTTTCGTTAGCAATGCATTCGTGGTGGCTTTACACTAGCTCGTAGGACACTGTGGAAAATGGATTCCTTTTTGACCTTCGCAAGAGTATGGCGAAGGGTTTCTGCAACAGTGCCTGCAAGCTCTGCTCTAATGCCTAAACCGCTGAGGAAAAGTTTGATCCATGTGGCTGCTTCACTCACCACCACTTTGACTTGGTGAAAGAATTCAAAGGTGACTGCTTCAACTGACACTAACATCAGAGACACATCTTCCAGTGGCCTTGTGCCACTACCACCATGTCCTGAACCTGGCCCCTTTTCTTCCTGCTTGCTTCTCTTGGCCCTGCTGGCTTCTCCCAGGTCCACGGTTCCTTGGGCGCATGGGCGGCTCACGGCATTAGGGGAGTGGCTCCTGGCGCCGTACCCTCTTGACGTCTAAGGGGAAAAAAAAAAAAAAAGCCCAGAGGCTTCCCACTGGGTCGGGGCGTAGGTGGCAACTACGGGCAGAGGAAGGTCCCCGGTGAGGACGCCAGAGGCGGTGAGGTGGATTCGCCCGAAGGAAGGGGTTGTTGAGGGTGCACCAAGGTCAACGCGCGAACTCTGGGGGGGGGGGGGAGGGGGGTTGGGGTTGGGGTTGTTGAGGGTGCACAAAGGTCAACGCGCGAACTCTCGGGGGTTGGGGTTGGGGTTGGGGTTGGGGTTGGGGTTGGGGTTGGGGTTGGGGTTGGGGTTGGGGTTGGGGTTGGGGTTGGGGTTGGGGTTGGGGTTGGGGTTGGGGTTGGGGAGGCGTAGTCAGTCATCGGATCTTTCCCCCAACCAGGGACAGGGGAGTTGTTCTCCCGAGGAGCGCGCAGGCGCGACCCGGTGTGCTTCCCAGGTGGCTGGGGCAGCAGACCTGCCCAGCCCCCTCCACCACACACAAAACATGTGTGCCCTCCCACCCGCCACCGACTCCCCTTCCCTGATTCTCCCCCTCCCCCTCCCCCATCCCTTCGGGGTCGGGGATGTGCAGTGGCGCCCCGGGCTCAGGGCGGGGCTGACTTCCGGGGCGTTGCCCGACTGGTCCCCAAGGAAGGCTGGGGCTCTTCATACGGTGGCTGCGTCTGTCGTGGCAGGTAGGTTTCTGGGGACTCTGAGGGTACACCGTGCGTGCGGTCTGCAGATGGAGGCCCAAGGGCGCTTCGGCAGGGCCTGCGCACCCACGCGATCCCGTCGCAGGAAGGTGGTTTGGCTGCCCGAGCAGAAGGAGGCGTTGGAAGCAGCTTTCAGGCAGAACCCCTATGCGGGCATCGCGGTCCGGGAGCACCTGGCGGCAGAGTTGGCGGTACCGGAGTCACGCGTCCACGTGTGGTTTCAAAACCGGAGGCGGCGGGAGAGCCCGCGCGGGAGCGGGGCCCGGGACCCGAGGGGCTGCTGTGCAGAAGGACGCCGGCGGATCGCCCCAGAGCCTGGCAAGCGGGCAGCACGGGGCGGCGCGCAAGAAGGAAGTCGGCCCCGCACCTGCATCTCGGCGACTCAGCTGCGCATCCTGACGGAAGCCTTCCAGACCCAGCGACGCCCGACTTTTGCCGTCAGGGAAGAACTGGCCAGAAAGACGGGCCTGCCGGAGGATAGGATCCAGGTGTGGTTCCAAAACCGAAGAGCCAGGCACCCGGAGCAGAGCGGCGCCTGCCCTGGGGCGCCTTTCCCAGCTGCGGGCCCCGCGACCCGCGGCAGCCAAGACGCTGGCGGGGGCGCCGCCCACTCGCCGGCCGCCTCTGCTTCTCTCGGCCGTCCCACGTCCTCGGAGCCCTCCCCGCCACAGCGTGTCCTGCCCTGGGCTGCTGGCGCGTCTGGCGGAAGCCCCCGGAGCCAGGCCGCAGCCTCCACGAAGACCCTCTGCGCCCACTCCGCCCCGGCGGCCCCTCCCCAAGGTGCCGCGGGGCCGCCCTTCTTCCCGGCCCAGGCCCCCCTGCGTCTCCCCCTTTCCTCGCGCTCCGGCCCCACTCGGGCCGCATGCCAGCCTGAGGCTCCGGCACCACCCGGCCCCGCCCCGTTGGACACCCTCCAGCAACAGCCTCCTGCAAGACCCGGGACTCAGCTGGCCGCACCCCAAGGAGGAAGGCCTGGGTGGCGGCCGCCCGGACAGCTGCTCTGCTCCGGCCACCACCTGCCAGCACCCGTTCGGCCCTCGGCCCTGGACGCTGGACAGCCACCGCTGCCAGCGCCAGACCCCCCTCTCTGGGACCTCCTGGAACAACTGCTGTCGGGACCTGGCTCCTTCCAGCAGCCAGCAGCCGTGCTACAGGAAGGGGAAGGAGAACGGGAAGGGGAAGGGGAAGGGGAAGAGGAGCTCCCGGCACCTGAGCCGCCCCTCACCCCGGATGAGTTTCAAGCCCTGCTCCACATGCTTTGAAGCAAGACTAGGATCTGGAGCCGCCGCCGCCGCCGCCGCCGCCGCCGCCGCTGCCGCCTCCGAAGCTGCCGCCCGCCTCAGCCGCCACAGCAGCAGGAGCAGCAGGAGCAGCAGGAGCAGCAGGAGCAGCAGGAGCAGCAGGAGCAGCAGGAGCAGCAGGAGCAGCAGGAGCAGCAGGAGCTTTTCGACTTTCATGTCTCCATGGCCCTAAGGTCTCAGAATTGACAACTAACTATTGCAAGTGATTCCAGAACTCATCCCTCGGTAAGTATGAGATTCGAATTCATGCCCGTATCTAGCCTCTCAGCTTGCCCAGGACACAGTCATACAGAGCTAAGCTACACTGTGAAGTCAAGATACTTTCCGTATCAGAAATGTGCTTCCTACTCGATCAAAGCTAGTTCTCTTGTGCTTTGTATGGAATGGATGGTGATAAAATGGAGATCGGAAGCCAGGGTCGGAGGTGAATATCACCTGAGATTTAGCATGCCGAGGTAAGTGTTTTGTGTGTCGGTATCCAATATGGGTGACAGAGAAAGATCCAGGGCTCAGAACTTTGACACGAAAGAACCGAAAGAATATTGCTGACCTCTTCTAAAGAAGCTTACGGCTCCCTCTTTCCACATAACCATCCGTCCATCCGTCCATCCGTCCTTCCATCTGCTCGTCCAACTAGCCAGACAGCCAGGCTTACAGTCAACCAGCCATCCACACATTCACACATCAAACATCCAAACATGCACATATCCATCCATGGTGAAATGGGGGCTTTGGAAACAGTTTTCTAAAATGTCATTTGTGTTCCTCCTAGAATCTTTTGTTGAATGTTCAGGCCCGGTCTTGTTTCACGGAGTAAACCATGGTTTTGTCTGTTGGAAAAGATCGATACGATCACAGTCTTCACTGAAGCATACGCAAGATTAGTCTATACATACACACCTTTGTATGTGTATTTGTACGTGTGTATGCTGTCAACGTGCTTATACTGACGTACATTCTTTCAGAATGCTTCTTCTGTTTTGCCTTCAGCGACAGTATTACTCTGTTCTCTTTCGTTAGCAATGCATTCGTGGTGGCTTTACACTAGCTCGTAGGACACTGTGGAAAATGGATTCCTTTTTGACCTTCGCAAGAGTATGGCGAAGGGTTTCTGCAACAGTGCCTGCAAGCTCTGCTCTAATGCCTAAACCGCTGAGGAAAAGTTTGATCCATGTGGCTGCTTCACTCACCACCACTTTGACTTGGTGAAAGAATTCAAAGGTGACTGCTTCAACTGACACTAACATCAGAGACACATCTTCCAGTGGCCTTGTGCCACTACCACCATGTCCTGAACCTGGCCCCTTTCTTCCTGCTTGCTTCTCTTGGCCCTGCTGGCTTCTCCCAGGTCCACGGTTCCTTGGGCGCATGGGCGGCTCACGGCATTAGGGGAGTGGCTCCTGGCGCCGTACCCTCTTGACGTCTAAGGGGAAAAAAAAAAAAAAAGCCCAGAGGCTTCCCACTGGGTCGGGGCGTAGGTGGCAACTACGGGCAGAGGAAGGTCCCCGGTGAGGACGCCAGAGGCGGTGAGGTGGATTCGCCCGAAGGAAGGGGTTGTTGAGGGTGCACCAAGGTCAACGCGCGAACTCTGGGGGGGGGGGGGGGAGGGGGTTGGGGTTGGGGTTGTTGAGGGTGCACAAAGGTCAACGCGCGAACTCTCGGGGTTGGGGTTGGGGTTGGGGTTGGGGTGGGGTTGGGGTTGGGGTTGGGGTTGGGGTTGGGGTTGGGGTTGGGGTTGGGGTTGGGGTTGGGGTTGGGGTTGGGGAGGCGTAGTCAGTCATCGGATCTTTCCCCAACCAGGGACAGGGGAGTTGTTCTCCCGAGGAGCGCGCAGGCGCGACCCGGTGTGCTTCCCAGGTGGCTGGGGCAGCAGACCTGCCCAGCCCCCTCCACCACACACAAAACATGTGTGCCCTCCCACCCGCCACCGACTCCCCTTCCCTGATTCTCCCCCTCCCCCTCCCCATCCCTTCGGGGTCGGGGATGTGCAGTGGCGCCCCGGGCTCAGGGCGGGGCTGACTTCCGGGGCGTTGCCCGACTGGTCCCCAAGGAAGGCTGGGGCTCTTCATACGGTGGCTGCGTCTGTCGTGGCAGGTAGGTTTCTGGGGACTCTGAGGGTACACCGTGCGTGCGGTCTGCAGATGGAGGCCCAAGGGCGCTTCGGCAGGGCCTGCGCACCCACGCGATCCCGTCGCAGGAAGGTGGTTTGGCTGCCCGAGCAGAAGGAGGCGTTGGAAGCAGCTTTCAGGCAGAACCCCTATGCGGGCATCGCGGTCCGGGAGCACCTGGCGGCAGAGTTGGCGGTACCGGAGTCACGCGTCCACGTGTGGTTTCAAAACCGGAGGCGGCGGGAGAGCCCGCGCGGGAGCGGGGCCCGGGACCCGAGGGGCTGCTGTGCAGAAGGACGCCGGCGGATCGCCCCAGAGCCTGGCAAGCGGGCAGCACGGGGCGGCGCGCAAGAAGGAAGTCGGCCCCGCACCTGCATCTCGGCGACTCAGCTGCGCATCCTGACGGAAGCCTTCCAGACCCAGCGACGCCCGACTTTTGCCGTCAGGGAAGAACTGGCCAGAAAGACGGGCCTGCCGGAGGATAGGATCCAGGTGTGGTTCCAAAACCGAAGAGCCAGGCACCCGGAGCAGAGCGGCGCCTGCCCTGGGGCGCCTTTCCCAGCTGCGGGCCCCGCGACCCGCGGCAGCCAAGACGCTGGCGGGGGCGCCGCCCACTCGCCGGCCGCCTCTGCTTCTCTCGGCCGTCCCACGTCCTCGGAGCCCTCCCCGCCACAGCGTGTCCTGCCCTGGGCTGCTGGCGCGTCTGGCGGAAGCCCCCGGAGCCAGGCCGCAGCCTCCACGAAGACCCTCTGCGCCCACTCCGCCCCGGCGGCCCCTCCCCAAGGTGCCGCGGGGCCGCCCTTCTTCCCGGCCCAGGCCCCCCTGCGTCTCCCCCTTTCCTCGCGCTCCGGCCCCACTCGGGCCGCATGCCAGCCTGAGGCTCCGGCACCACCCGGCCCCGCCCCGTTGGACACCCTCCAGCAACAGCCTCCTGCAAGACCCGGGACTCAGCTGGCCGCACCCCAAGGAGGAAGGCCTGGGTGGCGGCCGCCCGGACAGCTGCTCTGCTCCGGCCACCACCTGCCAGCACCCGTTCGGCCCTCGGCCCTGGACGCTGGACAGCCACCGCTGCCAGCGCCAGACCCCCCTCTCTGGGACCTCCTGGAACAACTGCTGTCGGGACCTGGCTCCTTCCAGCAGCCAGCAGCCGTGCTACAGGAAGGGGAAGGAGAACGGGAAGGGGAAGGGGAAGGGGAAGAGGAGCTCCCGGCACCTGAGCCGCCCCTCACCCCGGATGAGTTTCAAGCCCTGCTCCACATGCTTTGAAGCAAGACTAGGATCTGGAGCCGCCGCCGCCGCCGCCGCCGCCGCCGCCGCTGCCGCCTCCGAAGCTGCCGCCCGCCTCAGCCGCCACAGCAGCAGGAGCAGCAGGAGCAGCAGGAGCAGCAGGAGCAGCAGGAGCAGCAGGAGCAGCAGGAGCAGCAGGAGCAGCAGGAGCAGCAGGAGCTTTTCGACTTTCATGTCTCCATGGCCCTAAGGTCTCAGAATTGACAACTAACTATTGCAAGTGATTCCAGAACTCATCCCTCGGTAAGTATGAGATTCGAATTCATGCCCGTATCTAGCCTCTCAGCTTGCCCAGGACACAGTCATACAGAGCTAAGCTACACTGTGAAGTCAAGATACTTTCCGTATCAGAAATGTGCTTCCTACTCGATCAAAGCTAGTTCTCTTGTGCTTTGTATGGAATGGATGGTGATAAAATGGAGATCGGAAGCCAGGGTCGGAGGTGAATATCACCTGAGATTTAGCATGCCGAGGTAAGTGTTTTGTGTGTCGGTATCCAATATGGGTGACAGAGAAAGATCCAGGGCTCAGAACTTTGACACGAAAGAACCGAAAGAATATTGCTGACCTCTTCTAAAGAAGCTTACGGCTCCCTCTTTCCACATAACCATCCGTCCATCCGTCCATCCGTCCTTCCATCTGCTCGTCCAACTAGCCAGACAGCCAGGCTTACAGTCAACCAGCCATCCACACATTCACACATCAAACATCCAAACATGCACATATCCATCCATGGTGAAATGGGGGCTTTGGAAACAGTTTTCTAAAATGTCATTTGTGTTCCTCCTAGAATCTTTTGTTGAATGTTCAGGCCCGGTCTTGTTTCACGGAGTAAACCATGGTTTTGTCTGTTGGAAAAGATCGATACGATCACATTCTTCACTGAAGCATACGCAAGATTAGTCTATACATACACACCTTTGTATGTGTATTTGTACGTGTGTATGCTGTCAACGTGCTTATACTGACGTACATTCTTTCAGAATGCTTCTTCTGTTTTGCCTTCAGCGACAGTATTACTCTGTTCTCTTTCGTTAGCAATGCATTCGTGGTGGCTTTACACTAGCTCGTAGGACACTGTGGAAAATGGATTCCTTTTTGGCCTTCGCAAGAGTATGGCGAATGGTTTCTGCAACAGTGCCTGCAAGCTCTGCTCTAATGCCTAAACCGCTGAGGAAAAGTTTGATCCATGTGGCTGCTTCACTCACCACCACTTTGACTTGGTGAAAGAATTCAAAGGTGACTGCTTCAACTGACACTAACATCAGAGACACATCTTCCAGTGGCCTTGTGCCACTACCACCATGTCCTGAACCTGGCCCCTTTTCTTCCTGCTTGCTTCTCTTGGCCCTGCTGGCTTCTCCCAGGTCCACGGTTCCTTGGGCGCATGGGCGGCTCACGGCATTAGGGGAGTGGCTCCTGGCGCCGTACCCTCTTGACGTCTAAGGGGAAAAAAAAAAAAAAAGCCCAGAGGCTTCCCACTGGGTCGGGGCGTAGGTGGCAACTACGGGCAGAGGAAGGTCCCCGGTGAGGACGCCAGAGGCGGTGAGGTGGATTCGCCCGAAGGAAGGGGTTGTTGAGGGTGCACAAAGGTCAACGCGGCGAACTCTGGGGGGGGGGGGGGGGGGTTGGGGTTGGGGTTGTTGAGGGTGCACAAAGGTCAACGCGCGAACTCTGGGGGGGGGGTTGGGGTTAGGGTTGTTGAGGGTGCACAAAGGTCAACGCGCGAACTCTGGGGGGGGGGTTGGGGTTGGGGTTGTTGAGGGTGCACAAAGGTCAACGCGCGAACTCTCGGGGGTTGGGGTTGGGGTTGGGGTGGGGTTGGGGTTGGGGTTGGGGTTGGGGTTGGGGAGGCGTAGTCAGTCATCGGATCTTTCCCCCAACCAGGGACAGGGGAGTTGTTCTCCCGAGGAGCGCGCAGGCGCGACCCGGTGTGCTTCCCAGGTGGCTGGGGCAGCAGACCTGCCCAGCCCCCTCCACCACACACAAAACATGTGTGCCCTCCCACCCGCCACCGACTCCCCTTCCCTGATTCTCCCCCTCCCCCTCCCCCATCCCTTCGGGGTCGGGGATGTGCAGTGGCGCCCCGGGCTCAGGGCGGGGCTAACTTCCGGGGCGTTGCCCGACTGGTCCCCAAGGAAGGCTGGGGCTCTTCATTCGGTGGCTGCGTCTGTCGTGGCAGGTAGGTTTCTGGGGACTCTGAGGGTACACCGTGCGTGCGGTCTGCAGATGGAGGCCCAAGGGCGCTTCGGCAGGGCCTGCGCACCCACGCGATCCCGTCGCAGGAAGGTGGTTTGGCTGCCCGAGCAGAAGGAGGCGTTGGAAGCAGCTTTCAGGCAGAACCCCTATGCGGGCATCGCGGTCCGGGAGCACCTGGCGGCAGAGTTGGCGGTACCGGAGTCACGCGTCCACGTGTGGTTTCAAAACCGGAGGCGGCGGGAGAGCCCGCGCGGGAGCGGGGCCCGGGACCCGAGGGGCTGCTGTGCAGAAGGACGCCGGCGGATCGCCCCAGAGCCTGGCAAGCGGGCAGCACGGGGCGGCGCGCAAGAAGGAAGTCGGCCCCGCACCTGCATCTCGGCGACTCAGCTGCGCATCCTGACGGAAGCCTTCCAGACCCAGCGACGCCCGACTTTTGCCGTCAGGGAAGAACTGGCCAGAAAGACGGGCCTGCCGGAGGATAGGATCCAGGTGTGGTTCCAAAACCGAAGAGCCAGGCACCCGGAGCAGAGCGGCGCCTGCCCTGGGGCGCCTTTCCCAGCTGCGGGCCCCGCGACCCGCGGCAGTCAAGACCCTGGCGGGGGCGCCGCCCACTCGCCGGCCGCCTCTGCTTCTCTCGGCCGTCCCACGTCCTCGGAGCCCTCCCCGCCACAGCGTGTCCTGCCCTGGGCTGCTGGCGCGTCTGGCGGAAGCCCCCGGAGCCAGGCCGCAGCCTCCACGAAGACCCTCTGCGCCCACTCCGCCCCGGCGGCCCCTCCCCAAGGTGCCGCGGGGCCGCCCTTCTTCCCGGCCCAGGCCCCCCTGCGTCTCCCCCTTTCCTCGCGCTCCGGCCCCACTCGGGCCGCATGCCAGCCTGAGGCTCCGGCACCACCCGGCCCCGCCCCGTTGGACACCCTCCAGCAACAGCCTCCTGCAAGACCCGGGACTCAGCTGGCCGCACCCCAAGGAGGAAGGCCTGGGTGGCGGCCGCCCGGACAGCTGCTCTGCTCCGGCCACCACCTGCCAGCACCCGTTCGGCCCTCGGCCCTGGACGCTGGACAGCCACCGCTGCCAGCGCCAGACCCCCCTCTCTGGGACCTCCTGGAACAACTGCTGTCGGGACCTGGCTCCTTCCAGCAGCCAGCAGCCGTGCTACAGAAGGGGAGGAGAACGGGAAGGGGAAGGGGGAAGGGGAAGAGGAGCTCCCGGCACCTGAGCCGCCCCTCACCCCGGATGAGTTTCAAGCCCTGCTCCACATGCTTTGAAGCAAGACTAGGATCTGGAGCCGCCGCCGCCGCCGCCCGCCGCCCTCCGAAGCTGCCGCCCGCCTCCGCCGCCACAGCAGCAGCGCCGCCGGCAGCCGCCAGCAGCAGGAGCAGCAGGAGCAGCAGGAGCAGGCAGGAGCAGCAGGAGCAGCAGGAGCAGCAGGAGCAGCAGGAGCAGCAGGAGCAAGCAGGAGCTTTTCGACTTTCATGTCTCCATGGCCCTAAGGTCTCAGAATTGACAACTATTGCAAGTGATTCCAGAACTCATCCCTCGGTAAGTATGAGATTCGAATTCATGCCCGTATCTAGCCTCTCAGCTTGCCCAGGACACAGTCATACAGAGCTAAGCTACACTGTGAAGTCAAGATACTTTCCGTATCAGAAATGTGCTTCCTACTCGATCAAAGCTAGTTCTCTTGTGCTTTGTATGGAATGGATGGTGATAAAATGGAGATCGGAAGCCAGGGTCGGAGGTGAATATCACCTGAGATTTAGCATGCCGAGGTAAGTGTTTTGTGTGTCGGTATCCAATATGGGTGACAGAGAAAGATCCAGGGCTCAGAACTTTGACACGAAAGAACCGAAAGAATATTGCTGACCTCTTCTAAAGAAGCTTACGGCTCCCTCTTTCCACATAACCATCCGTCCATCCGTCCATCCGTCCTTCCATCTGCTCGTCAAACTAGCCAGACAGCCAGGCTTACAGTCAACCAGCCATCCACACATTCACACATCAAACATCCAAACATGCACATATCCATCCATGGTGAAATGGGGGCTTTGGAAACAGTTTTCTAAAATGTCATTTGTGTTCCTCCTAGAATCTTTTGTTGAATGTTCAGGCCCGGTCTTGTTTCACGGAGTAAACCATGGTTTTGTCTGTTGGAAAAGATCGATACGATCACATTCTTCACTGAAGCATACGCAAGATTAGTCTATACATACACACCTTTGTATGTGTATTTGTACGTGTGTATGCTGTCAACGTGCTTATACTGACGTACATTCTTTCAGAATGCTTCTTCTGTTTTGCCTTCAGCGACAGTATTACTCTGTTCTCTTTCGTTAGCAATGCATTCGTGGTGGCTTTACACTAGCTCGTAGGACACTGTGGAAAATGGATTCCTTTTTGGACCTTCGCAAGAGTATGGCGAATGGTTTCTGCAACAGTGCCTGCAAGCTCTGCTCTAATGCCTAAACCGCTGAGGAAAAGTTTGATCCATGTGGCTGCTTCACTCACCACCACTTTGACTTGGTGAAAGAATTCAAAGGTGACTGCTTCAACTGACACTAACATCAGAGACACATCTTCCAGTGGCCTTGTGCCACTACCACCATGTCCTGAACCTGGCCCCTTTTCTTCCTGCTTGCTTCTCTTGGCCCTGCTGGCTTCTCCCAGGTCCACGGTTCCTTGGGGCAGCCTATGGGCGGCTCACGGCATTAGGGGAGTGGCTCCTGGCGCCGTACCCTCTTGACGTCTTAAGGGGAAAAAAAAAAAAAAAGCCCAGAGGCTTCCACTGGGTCGGGGCGTATGGTGGCAACTACGGGCAGAGGAAGGTCCCCGGTGAGGACGCCAGAGGCGGTGAGGTGGATTCGCCCGAAGGAAGGGGTTGTGAGGGTGCACAAAGGTCAACGCGGAACTCCTGGGGGGGGGGGGGGTTGGTGTTGGGGTTGTTGAAGGGTGGCACAACGGTCAAACGCGCGAACTCTCGGGGGGGGTTGGGGGTAGGTGTTGAGGGGCTGCACAAAGGTCAACGCGCGAACTTGGGGGGGTGGGTTGGTGTTGGGGTTGTTGAGGGTGACACAAAGGTCAACGGGCGACTCTCGGGGTGGGGGTTGGGGTTGGGGTGGGGTTGGGGTTGGGGAGGCGTAGTCAGTCATCGGATCTTTCCCCCAACCAGGGACAGGGGAGTTGTTCTCCCGAGGAGCGCGCAGGCGCGACCCGGTGTGCTTCCCAGGTGGCTGGGGCAGCAGACCTGCCAGCCCCCTCCACCACACACAAAACATGTGTGCCCTCCCACCCGCCACCGACTCCCCTTCCTGATCTCTCTCCCCCTCCCCCTCCCCCATCCCTTCGGGGTCGGGATTGTGCAGTGGCGCCCCGGCTCAGGGCGGGGCTGACTTCCGGGGCGTTGCCCGACTGGTCCCCAAGGAAGGCTGGGGGCTCTTCATTTACGGTGGCTGCGTCTGTCGTGGCAGGTAGGTTTCTGGGGACTCTGAGGGTACACCGTGCGTGCGGTCTGCAGATGGAGGCCCAAGGGCGCTTCGGCAGGGCCTGCGCACCCACGCGATCCCGTCGCAGGAAGGTGGTTTGGCTGCCCGAGCAGAAGGAGGGCGTTGGAAGCAGCTTTCAGGCAGAAACCTATGCGGGCATCGCGGTCCGGGAGCACCTGGCGGCAGAGTTGGGCGGGTACCGGAGTCACGCGTCCACGTGTGGTTTCAAACCGGAGGCGGCGGGAGAGCCCGCGCGGGAGCGGGCCCGGACCCGAGGGGCTGCTGTTGCAGAAGGACGCCGGCGGATCGCCCCAGAGCCTGGCAAGCGGGCAGCACGGGGCGGCGCGCAAGAAGGAAGTCGGCCCCGCACCTGCATCTCGGCGACTCAGCTGCGCATCCTGACGGAAGCCTTCCAGACCACCAGCGACGCCCGAACTTTTGCCGTCAGGGAGAACTGGCCAGAAAGACGGGCCTGCCGGGAGGATAGGATCCAGGTGTGGTTCCAAAACCGAAGAGCCAGGCACCCGGAGCAGAGCGGCGCCTGCCCTGGGGCGCCTTTCCCAGCTGCGGGCCCCGCGACCCGCGGCAGTCAAGACCCTGGCGGGGGCGCCGCCCACTCGCCGGCCGCCTCTGCTTCTCTCGGCCGTCCCACGCTCCTCGGAGCCCTCCCCGCCACAGCGTGTCCTGCCCTGGGCTGCTGGCGCGTCTGGCGGAAGCCCCGGAGCCAGGCCGCAGCCTCCACGAAGACCCTCTGCGCCCACTCCGCCCCGGCGGCCCCTCCCCAAGGTGCCGCGGGGCCGCCCTTCTTCCCGGCCCAGGCCCCCCTGCGTCTCCCCCTTTCCTCGCGCTCCGGCCCCACTCGGGCCGCATGCCAGCCTGAGGCTCCGGCACCACCCGGCCCCGCCCCGTTGGACACCCTCCAGCAACAGCCTCCTGCAAGACCCGGGACTCAGCTGGCCGCACCCCAAGGAGGAAGGCCTGGGTGGCGGCCGCCCGGACAGCTGCTCTGCTCCGGCCACCACCTGCCAGCACCCGTTCGGCCCTCGGCCCTGGACGCTGGACAGCCACCGCTGCCAGCGCCAGACCCCCCTCTCTGGGACCTCCTGGAACAACTGCTGTCGGGACCTGGCTCCTTCCAGCAGCCAGCAGCCGTGCTACAGGAAGGGGAAGGGGAAGGGGAAGAGGAGCTCCCGGCACCTGAGCCGCCCCTCACCCCGGATGAGTTTCAAGCCCTGCTCCACATGCTTTGAAGCAAGCAAGACTAGGATCTGGAGCCGCCGCCGCCGCCGCCGCGCCGCCGCCGCTGCCGCCGCCGCCGCCGCCGCCAGCTGCCGCCCGCCTCAGCCGCCACAGCAGCAGGAGCAGCAGGAGCAGCAGGAGCAGCAGGAGCAGCAGGAGCAGCAGGAGCAGCAGGAGCAGCAGGAGCAGCAGGAGCAGCAGGAGCTTTTCGACTTTCATGTCTCCATGGCCCTAAGGTCTCAGAATTGACAACTATTGCAAGTGATTCCAGAACTCATCCCTCGGTAAGTATGAGATTCGAATTCATGCCCGTATCTAGCCTCTCAGCTTGCCCAGGACACAGTCATACAGAGCTAAGCTACACTGTGAAGTCAAGATACTTTCCGTATCAGAAATGTGCTTCCTACTCGATCAAAGCTAGTTCTCTTGTGCTTTGTATGGAATGGATGGTGATAAAATGGAGATCGGAAGCCAGGGTCGGAGGTGAATATCACCTGAGATTTAGCATGCCGAGGTAAGTGTTTTGTGTGTCGGTATCCAATATGGGTGACAGAGAAAGATCCAGGGCTCAGAACTTTGACACGAAAGAACCGAAAGAATATTGCTGACCTCTTCTAAAGAAGCTTACGGCTCCCTCTTTCCACATAACCATCCGTCCATCCGTCCATCCGTCCTTCCATCTGCTCGTCCAACTAGCCAGACAGCCAGGCTTACAGTCAACCAGCCATCCACACATTCACACATCAAACATCCAAACATGCACATATCCATCCATCCATGGTGAAATGGGGGCTTTGGAAACAGTTTTCTAAAATGTCATTTGTGTTCCTCCTAGAATCTTTTGTTGAATGTTCAGGCCCGGTCTTGTTTCACGGAGTAAACCATGGTTTTGTCTGTTGGAAAAGATCGATACGATCACATTCTTCACTGAAGCATACGCAAGATTAGTCTATACATACACACCTTTGTATGTGTATTTGTACGTGTGTATGCTGTCAACGTGCTTATACTGACGTACATTCTTTCAGAATGCTTCTTCTGTTTTGCCTTCAGCGACAGTATTACTCTGTTCTCTTTCGTTAGCAATGCATTCGTGGTGGCTTTACACTAGCTCGTAGGACACTGTGGAAAATGGATTCCTTTTTGGCCTTCGCAAGAGTATGGCGAATGGTTTCTGCAACAGTGCCTGCAAGCTCTGCTCTAATGCCTAAACCGCTGAGGAAAAGTTTGATCCATGTGGCTGCTTCACTCACCACCACTTTGACTTGGTGAAAGAATTCAAAGGTGACTGCTTCAACTGACACTAACATCAGAGACACATCTTCCAGTGGCCTTGTGCCACTACCACCATGTCCTGAACCTGGCCCCTTTTCTTCCTGCTTGCTTCTCTTGGCCCTGCTGGCTTCTCCCAGGTCCACGGTTCCTTGGGCGCATGGGCGGCTCACGGCATTAGGGGAGTGGCTCCTGGCGCCGTACCCTCTTGACGTCTAAGGGGAAAAAAAAAAAAAAGCCCAGAGGCTTCCCACTGGGTCGGGGCGTAGGTGGCAACTACGGGCAGAGGAAGGTCCCCGGTGAGGACGCCAGAGGCGGTGAGGTGGATTCGCCCGAAGGAAGGGGTTGTTGAGGGTGCACAAAGGTCAACGCGCGAACTCTGGGGGGGGGGGGGGGGGGGGGGAGGGGGGGGCGAAGGGGGGGGGTTGGGGTTGGGTTGTTGAGGGTGCACAAAGGTCAACGCGCGAACTCTGGGGGGGGGGTTGGGGTTGGGGGTGGGGTGGGGTTGGGGGGTGCACAAAGGTCAACGCGCGAACTCTCGGGGTTGGGGTTGGGGTTGGGGTTGGGGTTGGGGTTGGGGTTGGGGTTGGGGGGGTTGGGAGGCGTAGTCAGTCATCGGATCTTTCCCCCAACCAGGGACAGGGGAGTTGTTCTCCCGAGGAGCGCGCAGGCGCGACCCGGTGTGCTTCCCAGGTGGCTGGGGCAGCAGACCTGCCCAGCCCCCTCCACCACACACAAAACATGTGTGCCCTCCCACCCGCCACCGACTCCCCTTCCCTGATTCTCCCCCTCCCCCTCCCCCATCCCTTCGGGGTCGGGGATGTGCAGTGGCGCCCCGGGCTCAGGGCGGGGCTAACTTCCGGGGCGTTGCCCGACTGGTCCCCAAGGAAGGCTGGGGCTCTTCATTCGGTGGCTGCGTCTGTCGTGGCAGGTAGGTTTCTGGGGACTCTGAGGGTACACCGTGCGTGCGGTCTGCAGATGGAGGCCCAAGGGCGCTTCGGCAGGGCCTGCGCACCCACGCGATCCCGTCGCAGGAAGGTGGTTTGGCTGCCCGAGCAGAAGGAGGCGTTGGAAGCAGCTTTCAGGCAGAACCCCTATGCGGGCATCGCGGTCCGGGAGCACCTGGCGGCAGAGTTGGCGGTACCGGAGTCACGCGTCCACGTGTGGTTTCAAAACCGGAGGCGGCGGGAGAGCCCGCGCGGGAGCGGGGCCCGGGACCCGAGGGGCTGCTGTGCAGAAGGACGCCGGCGGATCGCCCCAGAGCCTGGCAAGCGGGCAGCACGGGGCGGCGCGCAAGAAGGAAGTCGGCCCCGCACCTGCATCTCGGCGACTCAGCTGCGCATCCTGACGGAAGCCTTCCAGACCCAGCGACGCCCGACTTTTGCCGTCAGGGAAGAACTGGCCAGAAAGACGGGCCTGCCGGAGGATAGGATCCAGGTGTGGTTCCAAAACCGAAGAGCCAGGCACCCGGAGCAGAGCGGCGCCTGCCCTGGGGCGCCTTTCCCAGCTGCGGGCCCCGCGACCCGCGGCAGTCGAGACCCTGGCGGGGGCGCCGCCCACTCGCCGGCCGCCTCTGCTTCTCTCGGCCGTCCCACGTCCTCGGAGCCCTCCCCGCCACAGCGTGTCCTGCCCTGGGCTGCTGGCGCGTCTGGCGGAAGCCCCCGGAGCCAGGCCGCAGCCTCCACGAAGACCCTCTGCGCCCACTCCGCCCCGGCGGCCCCTCCCCAAGGTGCCGCGGGGCCGCCCTTCTTCCCGGCCCAGGCCCCCCTGCGTCTCCCCCTTTCCTCGCGCTCCGGCCCCACTCGGGCCGCATGCCAGCCTGAGGCTCCGGCACCACCCGGCCCCCGCCCCGTTGGACACCCTCCAGCAACAGCCTCCTGCAAGACCCGGGACTCAGCTGGCCGCACCCCAAGGAGGAAGGCCTGGGTGGCGGCCGCCCGGACAGCTGCTCTGCTCCGGCCACCACCTGCCAGCACCCGTTCGGCCCTCGGCCCTGGACGCTGGACAGCCACCGCTGCCAGCGCCAGACCCCCCTCTCTGGGACCTCCTGGAACAACTGCTGTCGGGACCTGGCTCCTTCCAGCAGCCAGCAGCCGTGCTACAGGAAGGGGAAGGGGAAGGGGAAGAGGAGCTCCCGGCACCTGAGCCGCCCCTCACCCCGGATGAGTTTCAAGCCCTGCTCCACATGCTTTGAAGCAAGCAAGACTAGGATCTGGAGCCGCGCCGCCGCCCGCCGCCGCCGCCTCCGCCGCCAGCCGCCGCGCCGCCTCCGAAGCTGCCGCCCGCCTCAGCAGCACAGCAGCAGGAGCAGCAGGAGCAGCAGGAGCAGCAGGAGCAGCAGGAGCAGCAGCAGGAGCAGCAGGAGCAGCAGAGCAGCAGGAGCTTTTCGACTTTCATGTCTCCATGGCCCTAAGGTCTCAGAATTGACAACTATTGCAAGTGATTCCAGAACTCATCCCTCGGTAAGTATGAGATTCGAATTCATGCCCGTATCTAGCCTCTCAGCTTGCCCAGGACACAGTCATACAGAGCTAAGCT
The DNA here is from genome assembly GCA_023101885.1 of Typhlomys cinereus. Lineage (NCBI taxonomy): Eukaryota > Metazoa > Chordata > Mammalia > Rodentia > Platacanthomyidae > Typhlomys > Typhlomys cinereus. The sequence goes on along the minus strand of JALPQD010001169.1, from coordinate 1,217 downwards.
ACACTGTGAAGTCAAGATACTTTCCGTATCAGAAATGTGCTTCCTACTCGATCAAAGCTAGTTCTCTTGTGCTTTGTATGGAATGGATGGTGATAAAATGGAGATCGGAAGCCAGGGTCGGAGGTGAATATCACCTGAGATTTAGCATGCCGAGGTAAGTGTTTTGTGTGTCGGTATCCAATATGGGTGACAGAGAAAGATCCAGGGCTCAGAACTTTGACACGAAAGAACCGAAAGAATATTGCTGACCTCTTCTAAAGAAGCTTACGGCTCCCTCTTTCCACATAACCATCCGTCCATCCGTCCATCCGTCCTTCCATCTGCTCGTCCAACTAGCCAGACAGCCAGGCTTACAGTCAACCAGCCATCCACACATTCACACATCAAACATCCAAACATGCACATATCCATCCATGGTGAAATGGGGGCTTTGGAAACAGTTTTCTAAAATGTCATTTGTGTTCCTCCTAGAATCTTTTGTTGAATGTTCAGGCCCGGTCTTGTTTCACGGAGTAAACCATGGTTTTGTCTGTTGGAAAAGATCGATACGATCACATTCTTCACTGAAGCATACGCAAGATTAGTCTATACATACACACCTTTGTATGTGTATTTGTACGTGTGTATGCTGTCAACGTGCTTATACTGACGTACATTCTTTCAGAATGCTTCTTCTGTTTTGCCTTCAGCGACAGTATTACTCTGTTCTCTTTCGTTAGCAATGCATTCGTGGTGGCTTTACACTAGCTCGTAGGACACTGTGGAAAATGGATTCCTTTTTGACCTTCGCAAGAGTATGGCGAATGGTTTCTGCAACAGTGCCTGCAAGCTCTGCTCTAATGCCTAAACCGCTGAGGAAAAGTTTGATCCATGTGGCTGCTTCACTCACCACCACTTTGACTTGGTGAAAGAATTCAAAGGTGACTGCTTCAACTGACACTAACATCAGAGACACATCTTCCAGTGGCCTTGTGCCACTACCACCATGTCCTGAACCTGGCCCCTTTTCTTCCTGCTTGCTTCTCTTGGCCCTGCTGGCTTCTCCCAGGTCCACGGTTCCTTGGGCGCATGGGCGGCTCACGGCATTAGGGGAGTGGCTCCTGGCGCCGTACCCTCTTGACGTCTAAGGGGAAAAAAAAAAAAAACCCAGAGGCTTCCCACTGGGTCGGGGCGTAGGTGGCAACTACGGGCAGAGGAAGGTCCCCGGTGAGGACGCA
>JALPQD010001168.1:0-51780 GCA_023101885.1 Typhlomys cinereus | reverse complement strand
TGAGCACATCATGGATAGTTCTTGACAGAAGGTTTGGTGGATAGGCTTCCCTAGTTTTTTTTTTTTTTTTTTTTTATTATTATTATTTATTCACACTGTGTGTATGTGCGCGCGCATGTCTGTGTGTGTGTGTACTTGTGTGTGTAGAACCACGGACGAATTCGCGAACCACCATGGACGCCTCCACCTCCTTCTGCCCGGATTCACAGGCTCCGCCCTACCAGGACAGAAGCGCAGGCCGCCCCCGCTTCCGTTCCGGCGTCTATACGTGGGATCTGGGATCCGAACTCGGGACCTTCCGCCTGCAAGGCGGAGGCTTAACCCCTGAGCCACCTCTCCAGCCCAAGTTTTTTTTTTTTGGAATCTTGATTTAAGTTGTCCCTTTTGAAAATTTAAAATGTGATGGTAAATAATGTCAACCCTAGCTGTTGATGTGGGCTTACCCCCCCCCTTTTGTTTTAAACAAGGGCCATTATTTGTTTTAATTTGGTTGGGAATGAGGTCATCCAGCAGTGGGGATTGTCTTTTTGGAATTCCAAAGACCTTCAAAGACCTTGAGAGACCCATCCCAGCATGGCTGTTGTAATCCTGTCTCATTTTTATATACCTATTTGAGGACTCAGACTGCTCAAGGGATGTGGGGCGACGACCGCTCTTAGCTACTTCCTGCTGAATTGGGACCATGTGAGTGAAAGCAGTCTGATGTCCTCATCTATGAAGTGCTGGGATGGTCTCATCTATGAAGTGCTGGGATGGTCTAGAGGTCTTTTGACAGATGGCTTTATTATTTTAAGGTACCTCTAAAAAAGACAAAACACAGGTTAAACTTTTTAAATCATTAATTTAGAAGGTAAATGGGATAAACCAACTAAGCTCAGCAATCTTATTGTGGGTATAGGCAAGAGTTAGTAAAGAAAACCTGTTACCTTGCTTGGAATAGTCACTGCCTCTCTGGTGTAAAGACCAAGACCTAAGGTACATACTGAAGACCTTTTTCCTCTGGCAGCTGTGAATCCCTATGATTACATTTAAAACCTGTTTAAAACAATAGCAGAACACAGGAGTACACCTGGAATTAGAAATCAGACTTGTCCCCAAGGAAGGGAGCTCATACATACCAGGAGAATGAAGACATTTTAAAGAATTTCTCAGAAATCAGTTTTTCTTTCTGGCTGCTAGATATGTTAGTGTTACACATGGGAAAACAAATTTTTAAGGAATTACAAAAGTGATGTTATTAGATCCTAGGTAAAAACACAATACCTTCTTTTGTGAAGCTTCATAAAAATCAAGAGAAAACAAAATATTTTAGTCAGTACGTACTCAGGCCTTTTAATGTTATCAAGATGATTCATTTTTAAGTGTGCACATGTATTTAAATTGAGCATGCCAAATAATGAACAAAGTCAAAATCCAAAATGTGATCATAAGCGCTCAACAAAATCTGAAGTGGCCACAAGCGGTTATTTTGAAACATAAAACACACATTTTATAGGAAATCCAGATAACCAAGCAAGTCAGAACTTTTTTAAAGTAACCCTTTATCATCACACAAAAGTACAAAGAACAATAGATAGTTTTTATGGTCCCACCAGTGCAGGGGGCAGAAGATTCCTTAAATCAGTCAGGAAACAGTTTAAAACACACATCCTTTGGCCTAGAAAGTGGGTTATTCATCAGAACAGAGGGTGGTAAATTTCCCTTTGTTTATCTCAACATTCAGATTTTGGGTTCTTTCCCTAACGTCTTTTTACAAGTTCTTAGCAATAGGTATAAGAGACTAGAAACAGTCTGTCCCATTGTTTCCTGCGTCTGAGTCCATACAAAAGACAACACAAAGTTAACTCTGTCCCATTGTTTTGTCTGTCTGAGTCCACACAAAAGACAACAAACATAAAGTTAACGTAGACAAACACAAACAGAGGCAGCTCCCACCTGCCTGCACAGAGCCCTCCTAAGCAGGGACTGAGGACTTTGTAGTCTTCCTCAGCACCCCCCCCCCAAGTTCCCCGCCCTAGCCTGACGGGGGCCATGCCCATGCGCAGATTAGGGAGGTTTTTGTGAAGGCGTATGGGCATTGTTCTGCCTGCTAGCCCCCTCCCTCTCTCTCTGCAGCATTCTCACCAAAACTGCCTCCCAAAGCTTTAAAGCGTTGGAATTAGACAAGCCCCTATTTTTAAGCATGTATCTCAGCGTCTTGAGCGCTGGGTCTTCAGACTTAGTAGTTGCGTTACCCATCTGTTAGAGTCTCACTCACCTCGAAGACCGCTTGGCCCCGATCGAATTCTTCAACACTCCATGAACTCTTTGTGCACCACAGTTGGGCGCCAGATGTGGGGGTCCCCGGGGATTGCAGCTCTGTCCTGCAGGCTGGTCCCGCGGGTCCTCCACAAGGGGGATTGGGGAAAAGTGAGTGTGCTGTCCGCCTGCTCCCAGCCCTCCTTCCCAAGGACAAACAGACACGACAGGGAGTCTAGTCAAGCAGGAACTCCTCTATTGCAAGTCCATAGCCCTCTTATAAAGGCAGAAACTGCAAGGGGAATTCTAGGGTGGGGAAACAGGGCAACCAATCATCTTAAAGGTCAAGCCAGCTAACCCCCCTATTATCTTCCTCCTGAGCTACGCCCCCTATTGTTTTCTTCCATCAAAACATCTTTGTCTAAGCTTGCCAGACCACCCAGGTCACCTAGACTGAGGCCCCCACAAGTAATGAGACATCTGGTTAAGCTCACAGACTTTCCTTCCTGGTCACTTGCAACTGATGGGGTTTGATCTCAACAGAAAGGGAGGGCATACAGTCTGGCAGATAGAAGGTAACCATCTTGTAAATGGGAGACTGACACCCCCCCCCCACGGTCTCCTACTTTTACTCCATCTACCTTTGAATCTACTCTTATAATAAGTCACTATTTTAACAGCCTTTTATCTATGGCTGGGAGCTGACATCCAATACCCATCAGGATGGAGCCAAGGGCGGTGCAGGAACAGCAAAACTGGAAGAAGGAAAAAAAAATAACAAACTATAATTCAGAACATCAGAGATCCTACATTAATCACCAGGAACCAAGCCAGCCTAATCTCTCCCCATTCCAAAGCTCAGGGAAATTTTTGGAAGAGGGGGTGGTAACATTGTAAGAACCTAAAGATGGGGAGGAACAATGATATGCAAGATACTCCACACATGTTAGGGCCGAAGTAATCATAATAGGACTTTGCATGACCTGCGCAATGACCAACATGTCATTGACCCCCCAAAGTCTAGCATGTATCACAGGCTCTAAGATCCTTAAAGGCAAGGGATTAATAGCTACAACAGTATTCTTATACTAAAGGGGAACACAAAAAAGAGCTCTAGGTAATGCTACTGAGTCTTACATTTCATCAGAGAGGAGGACCCAGAGGGAAGTTTGACATACACGTTAAAGGATGCTCCAGGAATGGGGGGGAGGGGGTACCGGGAGAAAGGGAGGGAGGGGGGAATGGAAAGGGAAAAAGGTGGAGGAAGCAAGGGGATCCAGGGAGGGGTGGAGGGAGGGAGGGGAATGGGGTACCTATCAAATTTGTATGAGTAGAAAAATTAAATTAAAAAAATTCAGATATAGTGATAAGATTAATGGCTATTAATGGGACTAAAGTTAGACCAAGATAAAAAAAAAAGTTGTCATCCTTCTGGATTCTTGGCCAAACATGTTGGCCTGGCAAGTGAGGACTCCCTCTCTCAGCCGTCCTGTAGATAAGATGTAGTCAGTTCCCTTGGTCCCTGGTGTTGGCGTGGGCTCTCCTGCCAAGATGGACAAGAAGCTGTAATCAAGAATCATAAGTCAGAATAAAGCCCCTTGTTCCCTTAAGCTGATTGGCTGTGAATTTATCAGAGTAACTGCCACATTAAGCCAGCATGTTTATTCCTTCAATAGATATGCATGTATTATCAAATTTTATTTAAATGAAACTGTGCCAAAGGACTGTGTCATGGTTTGAAATATGCTGGTCTGGCAAGTAAGGGTCGTCCCTCTCTCAGCCGTTATGTAGAGATAGTGTGGCCAGTTCTCTTGGCCTTGGTGTTGGCATGAGCTCTCCCATCAAGCTGGACTGAGAACTGTAACCAGCAATCATAAGAGAAAATAAATCCTTTGTTCCCTTAAGCCATTTGATGGTCATTTATCAACAACCATGCAGATCAACTGCAACAGAATTTTGTACCCAGGAAGTGGGGCGTTGCTAATAAATCTGACTATGTGGATTTTGTGGCTTTCAAATGGTTTTGCTGGACAAAGTTTGAAATGTTTGAAGATTTTGATTTTGTACATTACAAATGCCGTTCTGCAGAGTTTAATGGGCCAAGGATCGAAGGTTACAGTTTAAAAGTGCTATGTTTTTGTGTCAAGTTGACAGGGGGTGGAGTGTCATAGTTAAGCACAGGTGTCAACTTGACTGTTGAGGGTTTGAGCTCTGGGCACATTTGTGGAGAATTAGATGGAGGGAGCTATTTGAGAAAGTTGGCATCCTTCCATATACTTGGCCAGACATACTGGTCTGGTAAATAAGGATTGTCCCCCTCAGCCATCCTGTGAATATGGTGTGGCCAGTTCCCTCGGCCTCTGGTGTTGGTGTGGACTGTAACAAAGAGTCATAAGCCAAAATAAAACCCCTCTATCCCTTAAGCCATCTGGTCATGATTTATCTGCAACATGGAGAGTAACTATTAAAATTTATTCAAACATAACTTAAAAGCAAGCAAACTGGTCTGCAGAGATGACTGAGAGGCTAAAGCCTTTGCCTCGAAAACAAATTTGATCCCAAGATCCCACATAAATATGCCAGGCAGAAATGGTGGTGGTCTACATTTCTGACCCTGGGAGATGAAGCCTGGGAAACCTCCCCGCAGAAGGATGATTCTGGAAGTTGCCCTTGGGCCTCCACAGGCACACACAGTGCCCTCTTGTACACACACACACACACACACACACACACACACTCACACACACACACATACACACACACACACCAAGCAATCTAATCAGATGGGGGGGTCCACTTGTCTTCCCAGCCCATGGGAATCTGAGTATTACCCTAAGGAAAATCACACCAACCCTGGGTCAGCCAAATCGAGACGTCAGAATTCAAAACAACTTATCACAGGACAGGAGAGATTCATGATTGACAGCCCTGGAGCAGCTCGCTTTGACTGTAGTGTGCTTATCTGCCTGTAGGGGGCGACAGTTACCGACTTCAGAGCCAAACACAGGCCTTTTATGGATTAAAACTAGAAATTAAGATTTCTAAAGGAATTTCCACAAAGGGGGGGGGGATGAGAAGGCTGAAGTTTTGAACCATGTAGAAGAAAAAAAAAGAGAAAGAAATGGAACAAGGTAGAGGAAAGTCCCAAAACAAAAGAAGAAAAATAGAAGTCACAGATCCAAAACAGCTGGAAATTTGCAGAATTGCAAAGAGTATGAGAGGCTGGAGGATGTGGTCTGAGGACCCCGGAGTGCTCTGGAGCATTTGGATTCCAGATTGAACCAGTGGGTACCAGTTGCTATGTGGGTCATTGCAGAATCCCAAGATACGACAAGGAGAAGCATCTTCTTGTGGCTTTTGAATAGGTTGTGTAGAGTGATGAATAAAATATCATCAAGGCTCAATGGCAGAGTGCTATATTAGCTCACAGGAGCCTTGGGCTCCATCCCCAGCACCACGTCTGGGGGGGGACACACGCTCACCTGTCACCCCAGCACTTGGGAAGGGTAGGAGAGAGGATCGGGAGCTCAGGGCCAGCCCAGGCTACATGAATTGGAAGCCATCCTGGGGTACAAGAGACCCTGGCTCAAAAGAATATTGTGGAAGAGAGATTGACGATGATTCCCAGGTGTCCCCACATGCCCCCACTCATACACACACACACACACACACACACACACATTGTGGACAGGGAAAAAGATTGGTCTTCTAGCTAAAATACTCTAATAAGAATTAAAACATTAGGGGCTGGAGAGGTGGCTCAGGGGTTAAGCCTCTGCCTTGCAGGCAGAAGGTCCTGAGTTCAGATCCTAGACCCCACGTATAGACGCCAGGCAGAAGCAGGGGCAGCCTGCGTTTCTGGTTCTGGTAGGACAGAGCCTGTGAATCCCGGGGCAGAGTAAACAAGGAGGAGGTGGAGGCAGTCCATGGTGGTTCCCGAATTCGCCCGTGGTTCTACACACACACACACACATGCACACACGCACAATTGAATAAATAAATTTAAAAAATTAAAAAAAGAATTAAAACATTAAAATTTGTCTTGCCACTTCAAAGATAATATTCACAAATATTAAATATTATCAAAATTATAGTTGCCATCGTAAGGTTTTTAAGTGTGACTGTTAGAAAGGGTTGAATTTTACAAAGTCTTTGTATGGTGTGTTCATAAATTTTTATTTTTACTTATGTGTATGTGGGGAGAGAGAGAAAGAATGAGGGAGAGAGAGACAGAGAGATAGAAAAGAGAGAGATACATAGAAAAATATACAGGAGAGAGAAGGAGAGATAAAGAGATAGAAAGCAAGATGAGAGAGAGAGAGAGAAAGAGAGAGAGAATGCATGCTGCAGTACTATGAGGTCAGTTGACAGCTTTGGGGGTTCTGCTGCTGCATAGTGCACTTCAGCTAGGAGTTCCTGTGTCTGGTGCTGTGTCTCTGGACAAAATACTGCAGTTCCAAGATGGCGCTGGCCCGAATAATAAATGGTAACATCTTCAGCACCTGCCGATTATATGTGTGTGTGTGTGTGTATGTATGTATGTATATGTATGTGTGTATATGTATGTATACATATATGTTTGTATATGTATATGTGTGTATATATTATAAATCACAGTTTGACTCACGGCTGCTCTGGTATTGAATTCAGCCTCCAGGCCAGCAAGACAGGGGCCCTGAGCAGCATCCCCAACCCCCCCTTCATGTTTAAACAAACCAGATACAGTTAAGCCAGGGAGAAGACGGGGGGGGGGGGGAGGTCTAGCCTGGCTACATAGCAAAACTCTGCCTTTACTCCGCTGTTCCCTTAAAAAAAAAAAGAGGGTGACTTCAGCCATGGGTGTGAGTATACACCTGTGGTCCCAGTTATGTGGGAGGTGGAGGCGGGAGGATTGTGTGAATTTGGGGTAGCCTGGGCAACACAGGGGGTCTGCGTGAGCTGAGCGAGGAGGGAGAGGAGATAAAGACAGGGGAGGGGGGGAAGATGAGGGAAATGGAGGAGTAGGGGGAGAAGGAGGAGCAGAGTCACACAAACAGCCACAAAAGAACAGCTCCGTCCTTTCAAGTTCCCCGGCCCTTAAGTTCCTACTGCTGTCAAACTCTTGGAAGTAGAAAGCGGGGCACATGGTAGTGGGGGCTGGGGAGGGTCGGCATCGGTCCTTAGTAGAGACAGGGCTTCCTCCATTTGGGAAGATGAGAATGTTCTGGACATCAGTGTCCAGGGGGCGGCCTCCCCTCCCACGGCAAATGCACCTCATTCCTCCCAAATCTGGGGAGATGGCTCTGTGGGTGCCGACTTTTCTGTACAAGCTCAAGGAGCTGAGTTCGAATCTCCGGCACCCTGTAAAAAGTCAGATGTGCAGGCACACACACCTGCCCCACAAGCGTGGGGAGGGGGAGATGGGAGGGACCCAGGACTCACTGGCAGGCCAGTTGCACCTGAGCTCCAGGTTCAGGGAGACCCCCGTGTCAGAAAACACCTTGGAGAGTGATGGGGAGAGACCCCAGTGTCAGCTACACACATACACACACACACACACACACTCTCTCTCTCTCATACTCACATAATCTTCATAAACATTCACACTCACACACACACACACACACTCACAAACACGTGTGCAATTGGACCCTCAAGGGTCCCCATGGAAGATCACACGTAAGTGCCATCAGGAAATTTCTAGAAACTTAATTCCGACGCAGCAGGGCTTGTGGAGGGCTGTGAGGTAAGAAAGGAAACTTCCAGTACTGGCCTCTGTGCTCCGCGGTGACCGTCACCTGCGGTCACCACGTCTCCCCGGGGAGCACCTGCTAAGTCTGGGCCCGTTTGCGGTCTGTGTAGGGAGTGGGTGGCGAGCAGAGGGCTTGTTCCGCTGCTGAAGTGCACAACCGCCCACCCTAGAGCATGATTAGCTGCAGATGGACGCCCCCGCAGGACAAACCCCAAGATCGCTAACCAGCGTTTCCTTTTTCATGCTTTTTTTTGGGGTGGAGGGATGTTCAGATGTATGGGGGAATGTGTGTGTGTGTGTGTGTGTGTCCAAGCGCACTGTGTGTCCCTGTGGAGGCCCAAGGGTGACACCGGGAATCACCCTGGATTGCGTCTCCCTCCCTCTTGCTTCCCTCTGGGGTTTCCTAGGCTCCACCCACCAGGACTAGAATTACAACTATTGCCATTTCCTCCTGGCATTTTTTTTTTAACGTGGGATCTTAGGTCCTTCTGCTCATGAGGCAGACGCTTTAACCCCTGAGCTGTCTCTCCAGCCTCTGACTTTATTGATTTATTTATTTTTAACGCAGAGAATTTTCAAACACAGTCTGAGCTGTTGCAGGACATGAACATATGAATTTGGGGCGGCAGGGTAAAGGGAGCACTCGGGAATGGGTGGAGGGCCCCTTAACTTTGCTTTTAGGGTTGAGCCCTGGGAACATGGAAACCCCCCCCCCCAGAAGATTTCTAGGGCATTCAGATGTGGCTTGGATTTCACACTTATGACAAGAGACCCCAGTCTGTGTGTCCCCCCAAAGGAAGTGACTCAGCGGTGCCTCTGGGCAGCTGGAGTCACTGTTAACCTCAAACAGTTTCCTGAACCCCAGTTTGCCCCCCCAACAAACAGTCAACATCTGCTGCAGAGACGGTGGGCTGGTGATAAGCGAGAGATGAGATAGTGCCAGTCCACGGGGAAGCACGCAGGGATGTGCCTGCTTGGATACCTGCGGACCAGCCGGAATTCTTTCTTTCTTGTGTGTGTGCGTGTGTCCCTGTGGAAGCCCAAGGGTGACTTTGGGAATCACCCTAGGTTGCTTCTACTTCCTTTTTGTTTCATGCTGGGATTTCCCAGGCTCCGCCCACCAAGACCAGAAGTGCAGGCCGCCATCATTTCCGCCTGGCATTTTTACGTGGGACCTGGCATCTAAACTCAGGTCCTTGTGCTTGTGAGGCAGAGGCTTAACCTCTGAGCCATCTCTCCAGCCCTATCTATCCTATCTATCTATCTATCTATCTATCTATCTATCTATCTATCTATCATCTATCCATATCTAGCATCTATTTATCTATCATTGATATATCATTTCTCTAAATCTATCACCTGTCCATATTTATCTATTTTTATGTGTCTTTCATGTATCTATCATTTATCCATATATAACATCTATTTATCTCTTTATATATCATCTACCTACCTATTTATATCAACCATTTATTTCTATCTATGCATATATCTATTTCTATGTATCTATTATGTATCTATAATCTATCCATATCTAGCATCTATTTATCTATCATTTATCTATATATCATCTATCATTTGTCTGTATTTATCTATTTCTGTGTATCTATGATGTATCCATCATCTATCCATATCTAACATCTATTTATCTCTTTACTTATATATCATCTATCTGTCTATCTAAATCTATCATCTGTCCATATTTATTTATTTCTATGTGTCTATCATGTATCTATCATCTATCCATATTTAACATCTACTTATCTATTTATATATCATGTCTACCTGTTTATATCAACTATTTATCTATTTCTATCATCTATGCATATATCTATTTCTTTGTATCCATCATGTATCTATCATCTATCCATATCTAGCATCCATTTATATATTATCTATTATCTATCTATCTATCATCGTTATCATGTATCATTCATCTATCTACCTTCCTATTTCTTGTCTCCCCCTCTCAGTACTGGGCTTCAAGCCTGGCTTCCCCTGGGTGCTGGGGATTTGAACTCTAGCCCTTGACATTGTGCAGCAAGTGCTTTACCCTGAGTGCCACTCCCAGTCCCTGCAGGGCATTTTCCATGTTTTTGTTACCTCTGTGACAGGGTATGATGGGATTTAATCTTCCTGCATCTTCTCAGCTCAGCGGAGAAACGACTTTGTCTGCCGTGCCTCAGTTTATCCACTTGCAAAACAAGGAACAAAGCAGTCCCCCTTCCCCCAGGAGGTTCACGGACCATGAGCCACAGGCAATGACTGTGGGAGGGCTCAGCGATCAGAGTTACAGTGCTTGCCTCCAAAACAAATGGACCTGAGTTCGGATCCCCAGATACGGCATAAAAATGTCACATTGTGGCACGTGGATGGGGTCGGGCGCATGTCACCAAAGACAGACTAGATGAAGCATGGTGGGCTGCACCAGCGAAAATACTTGAAAATAGGAGGGAGTCCAGTAGGGGAGATGAAGGGTTGTCAGGGGAAAAGGAGAGGGGATGGGGTTGGGACGAAGGGTTGAAAACATGATAAAGCCGCTATATTCGTGTATGTAACATTAAATAAAAAAATTAAAGAAATGTTAGGTGGCCGTGGTGGTCCACCTCTCATTCCAGCCCTGGAGGGCGGAGCATGAGGACCCCCAGAGCAAGCTGGTGGCCCCAGGAACCCTCATGGCTGCTCTGGGTTTCATGGGAGACCCAGGCTCGAGGCAGTGAGGTGGGAGAAGAATGGAGGGGGATATCTGATGTCACCCTGGGGCCCCACAGGAACACATTCTCAAGTGCGCTCCTGTGCACACACCCACGTGCAAACACATACATACCATACACACAAACACAAACACATAAAAATGGGAAAAAGAGGCATTCTATAGCTGCAGTGTGCTGATGAAGGTCATACGTGTTCAGCCCAGGGAGACGGATCGGTAGCCAAAGCCTTGTGGGGCGCTTGGTATTCGAACCGGCCTTGACGCTGGGGGATTCTTTAGACTACGCTAAGCTGCTGGGAATGAGTCCTGGTCTCGTATCTCCATTGCCCGAGTTGAATACGTGACCCAAGCAATTTAGGGGAGCAAGGGGTTCACACATGTTCACGGTTCCAGATTCCAATTGATCACCCCAACTGGAGAGAGATACCAACATTAGAAGGGAAGGGGCTGGCCACACCGTATCTGCCTAGACATACTTTCTCACTTGCCAGTCTGCCAAATTCCAGACCAGCTCTCTCTCTTACCCACCTGCCCAAAGAAACGGTCCCACCCACTGTGGGCTGGATCTTCCAACATCCATTAGATAATGTCCTGCCGACTTAATCAAAGGCTTACGTTCACTCAATAATTCACGGGAGTGCCCAAAGGTTCAGCTCTCAATTGCCAAGAGGACCCATAAACTAACCGTCACACATGAGGGTTTTTTTTTTTTTTTTGGAGGACTTGTATCTGGGTCTCCATAACAATTACAATGACATGAAGGTGCTAAGGATGAGAGAGCTCACTGTTGTGTGAACATGGGGAAACTGGGGCTGGAGAAGCCAATGGCAAATCTGGTGAGAAGCACCAGAGCAGAATCTGAACTCAGGTCATATGGCTCTGTCGGGCCCCGCCCAGGATTTGACCCAGGGCATGGCCGAATGGGACTAAAGATGGAGCTGAGGGCAAGGGTCTTGGGCGTGACCCTGATCACATTACACGGATGTTTAATTGGCTTTCAGGTATGGCTTGCCTCCTGTGCTGAGTGACATTGAACTTGGCCACTAGCACCTAAAGGATGTTTTGACCTTTGACATAATTGGCCGGCCATTTGGCGCTTTTTGTCTTTTGCCTATATAAGCTCCTTTGTTTCCCCCAATAAACTGAGATTTGCTGAAGACCAGATAGAGTCCCTGTTCTGCCACCGAGTCTCTGGGGAATGGAGGCGGAGGTGGGAACAACCTCGTCGTCAACGCAGCCAGCAGCTGTGTAGTAGAGCCTATGAATGAGTGTGTGAGTGGGCTGAAACACTCCACGCCGTGGGTGAGTGGACACTACATGGCTCTCCCTAGCACCATCTAACATCAAACCCCGGGAAATTTGACCCATGGGATAAAACCAATCATTTGTCTCGTGGTCATTATATTTGGGGGTTTTGGGGAGGAGGTGACGACAGAAGAGGGTACTTCCTGCTCTGGGCGGGTGCAGGTCCTCCGGAAGCTGCTGAGAGGAAGCGAGATGGACTCAGTAGAAAAGTAGGTCACTGCCGGGCAGAAGGTTCCTGCTCACAAGTCTTATCAGAAACCATCCAGGTCTGAGTCCCCCGGTTCTGCTCAGCTGGGGGAGTCCCTGGTCCCCCTGGTCTCTTTCCACCTTCTCTCTGTCCCTGTTTGCAAGAGGCTCTTGGACGAGCAGAAGTTGGTAGCTGCTGGTGGCTGGTGGTGCATGTGGTTCCCACACCTCGGTCCCATCAAAGCCACAGAAACTGAGACCACCGTGCACTCGTTGGAAACTCCACTGGGGGCGAGGCCAGGACTCTAGGTCCCTTCCTGGCTCCTCCCCCAGGACGGGAAGTGGGGAATATGCTGGGATCCGCAGTGAGCCCAGGATAGAGGAGACTGCTCCTGCCTCCCTTACAAAGTGTCCATCCAGGGGAGGGGACCACGCCCCTCGCCCCTGCACCCGGAAGACAGAGGTAGATCAGCAGATCAAGGTTGGTTACAAAGCAAGTTTGAGGCCAGCCAGGGTTGCGCTAGGACCCCCCGTCTCTTAAAACAAGAGCAAGAGATAGAGATAGAAATATACAGAAAAAAATATATATACAGAGAGAGAGCTTTTGGGTTTTTTTTTTTTAATCTTTATTTCTCTGGGTGCGCGTGTGGAGGCCCCAGACGGTGGCTGGTAATTTCCTTCTTCACTGCCCACTCTGTTTGCTGAGACGGGGTGTTCTCAAGACTGGAGCCCACCAATGCAGCCAACGAGTCCCGGAGTCCTCCCCACCGCTGGGGGTAGGTACAGATGTGCACTCTGTTTTTCGACTTCTTCCACCGCATCGAGGATTTGAACCCGGGTCGTCATGCTTGTACAGAAAGTCAGTTCCCTCTTTCGCTGCCCCGAGCGCCTTCCCACAACGGGGCTCCACGTGACCAGCTGACTTGATGGAACATCAGCAGGGCGGCGCCCCGAGGCCCTGACCGTCCACGCCCCCCTCTTCGTGATGGGCAGGGGCTTCCCTGGTGACACATGCAGTCACCTCGGTGAAGGGAAGCCCACTGGGCGGGCCCGGAGCCACCAATCTGTGGGCGACTCTCCTGGATGTGACCGCGATTGGCCAGCGCACCACGTGGTCCTAGTGACAAGCCACCCCTGAACTGGCGACCGTGGGGGGGGGGGTAAAAGCGAGAAGGAGTGGGGTGAGGAGGAGGGGGGAAGAGGCTTCCCGGCTACACCCTAAGCCCCTGGGGACCCCAAATGGCCGGTCCTTTGCATTAAACCATAAATATGTATCCTTTATTTTTGCTCCTGAATGTCAGGAACAAGACACACTGGGTGAGTGGGGGGCCCAGCGCGTCCCAAGTCTCTCAGTCTTTTGGGTGGTCTGAAGCTCCGTAGACCTCTCCCAAGTGGCCTCAGACCATGAAAGCCCCGAAGTAGGAGCGGGTTCCGTCCCGCAGCCGCACCAGGCGCTCCCCGGGCGCGCGCACCACCACCTCCTCCCCAGCCTCCAGGTGCACCACGCCCCCCACGAAGCTGCTGTCCCACCACACACGGGCGCGGCTGCCTCGGCCGCAGGGCGAGCGGCGGCTCACCAGCAGCTCCAGCTCCTTGGGGTACCGGGGGGTGCGTTTGTAGAGCCCATGGGTGACGGGCAGGCCGCTGGCTAGTCCCTGCGGGCAGCCCACGCCACTCAACTGCAGCTTGGAGTACACGTAGTAGGAGCCCGCCTCCGTGGTCACGAGGGCCCCGTTGTGGTATGTGAGGCCCCTCAGGAAGGACAGGCCCACGCGAGTCTCCCATAGCAGTGGGCCCCCCGTGGATATCAAGCTAGCATTGGCCCCTGGAGGAGAAGAGAGAGAGAAAAAAAACTGATTAGAACTTGTGCTGTGTGACCTTAGGCCAGCTGCTAACTTTCTCTGTTGCTCCTGCCTCCCTGTTAGGCTGTTTGTATGGATGGATCAAGGGCAGGGACTTAAATACCCAGGGAGGAAACTGAGTCAGGGAGTCAGTAAACATCCCCGGAGAGAGGGTCAGAACTCAAGAGCGAGGTTGGGGGCTAACGCTCAGTAGGCAGAGCCTCCACTAGGCACGCAGGACGCTCCGGAGACTGGGCGTCTGTAGTGGCCCAGCTTGAGGTCGGGAACCCCCGCTCCGACACTCGCCCACCTTACTGCTGTGAGCCCGGGTCGCTCATGAAACCCAGAGCAGTCGTGAAGGCTCCGCGGAACCCCGGGCTCTGCTTTCCAGGATTTGAGTGACAGATAGGCTGCCACACCCGCAAGGCATTTTTCCCGTGGGAATCTGGGGATCCGAACTCAGATCCCTTTGCTTGGGTGGCAAGCGCTTTAACTGTCGAGTGTCTTCCCAGCCTTGGAAATCATTGGTTGATCCAGCTCCCTACTGCAATTCTCTTGTTCTAATTACAGATAAAACCATCATGAAATTGACACCCACACACACAGACACCAGGGTCATTGTATAGAATCTGACACATTCAAGCCTCCTGGGGAAAGAGGTCTTAGGTCCCATCTGCATGGACTGTGGGGACAGGAAAGACTGGGCGTGGGCATCCGTGAACACACTGCCTTATAGGGGCTCCTGTTTCCCAGGGTCGTGCCCCCCCCAGCGCTGAGACTCACAGGGTCACCTCACCTGTAAGATGTGCTGCTGGGTTGGTCCCGTGGAGTCTGCGCTCTAGGGAAGACAGGAAGCAGAGATCAGAGACACAGGGGGAGGGACCAGTAGACGTCATCACCCACCCCCTCTTTGGATTGACCCCAACTTCTGCTTCTTGGGCCGCGGGGGAGGTGGAGGGGCCGTGCCCGTTGTGCAAAAGCAAAGTGCAAATAAATAAACCAAAACACATTGGGTAATGGACTGGGGGGGGGCAGCGTGGGAACCGTCTGGAGCCTTCTTAGGGACTTTCCCCCCCCTCACCTTCTGTGTGTTTCTCCCTGTTGCCCATGTCTCCGTCCTGTAATGCAGATAGAGCCAATGTTGAGGGCTGGCCGCACCCCACGGTCACATAGACACATGGCCGTGAGACAGCTGTGCACACCACCCACAGAAGCATAGGCAAGACCACATACATGCACGCGCGCACGCACACACACACACACCCTGCCCAGCAGCCTCTGAAATAACTTGTCACTCTTTTATCTGAAATTCTGAACAATACATTCTTAGACATTGTTGCTTTTCACTTCCTTTTGTTTATTTTTTTGAGACCAGGTGTCACCTTAGCCCAGCTGCCCTGGACTCCTGATCCTTCCTCGTCCACTGTCCTGTGGTGGGATAACAGGCACACACCCCCAGCCCTCTCGGATCTTGTGAATGAATGCACCAAGCATCTTGCGTACTGAGAAAGGGCTTGTACAGATGCTACTTCAGCCTGACTGCCCCTTGCCCCAAACTCCAGAGACCAGAGGTTTCAGATTTTTTTGGGGGGGAAGGGGACTTGGGGACAGTTATAGAACTTGGTGTTTATCATATGAACATTCCAAACAATTTAAAATCTGAAATGGTCCCAAATCTGAATTTTAAATTTATATATTTTTTACATAATCACACAGGTAGATGATACACTTTGATGAAATTGTCCCGTTTCCTTATCTCATGTCTCCCCCTACCCCATTTCCTCTCCCGCTGAGTACTCTCTTCTTTCCAACTACCCCCCATGCCCATAGGAGCTAGCTCAGTTAAACTCAGCAATGCCAGACAGCAAAAGACAAACAAAACAGAGAAAAACTAAACAAACAAAAAACCCAAATGTAGAAACTCTTGAGGCTGATATCATTGCTCAAAAAATTTCAGATTTGGGCCAGTGAGAAGATGATTCAGTTGGAAAAGACGCTTGCTGCACACGCCTGGGGATCTGAGTTTAATCCCTGAAGGAAGCTGTCTGCTGACCTCCGAGAAAGCTGATATGTGTTCACACATATCACTCACACACACACACACACACACACACACACACACATGCTTACACACACATAGACATACACACACACAGGTAATTTAAAAAATATGGCTGGACAGATGATTCAGGAATTAAAGCCTTTGCCTCAAAGCACAAGGACCTGAGTTCAGATCCCACGTAAAAATGCCAGGTGGAAATGGTGTGATCTGCATTTCTGGCCAGGAAGGCGGAGCCTGGGAAACCCCAGAACGAAGCAATAAAGAGGTAGAAGCAATCCAGGGTGATTCCTGATGTCATTCCTGGGCTTCCACAGGCACACATGGTGCCCTCTGATACACACACATACACACACTGGCACCTACACACATGCAAAATAATAATAATGATAGTAGGTAACAAAAGAAAAAGAATGTTGAAAACGCTGGGGATTTTGAGCTGAGATCTAGCAGTCAGGAGACAGAGGCAGGAGACGAATCTCCCAGGCCACTGATGCCACACACAAAGAGGGCCCCAGGTCCACCCAACGCCCGAGTGTGGTGGGGGCCATGTGTGTTTCTTGGCAAGATTCGCAAACAGATCCATTCGCTGTCATCCAGAAAAGAGACAAGAGATACCCGCATTAGATAGATAAATAGATAGATAGATAGATAGATAGATAGATAGATAGATAGATAGATAGAGACAGAGAGACAGACAGAGAGACAGACAGAGAGACAGACAGAGAGGAATAAGAGGCAGCGACAGGAACAGGGTTCGGCCGAGGTACTGGAGCCTTACACATTCCAAATCCTGATTCATTCTGAAGGGTGTCCAAGGGCAAGGGTCACAGAAGGGCCAGGGGGTCTAGCATAGGGGTCTAGCTGCCTGTCCCTGCCCTGTGCGGCCCCCCACCCCCCCACAGACGCTGCCCTTTGCCCCCCAGGGACCCTCACCGGCAGGCGGGCGGCCAGCGCCTCGAGCCGTCCATGCAGCCGCAGCAGGAACCAGCCCTGCGCCGCCAGCCCCGCAGCCAGCAGAGCGAGCAGCAGTCCCAAACCGGCCTGGGCGGCCCCCCAGGTCCGCCGGCCACGGCTGGCCTCCAGCCGCCTGAATGGGATGTCGCTCTGTCCGTCCACCACGAACACCGAGGGTCTCACTACGGTCTCCATCCCGAGGACGCAGCTCCGGCCACACGGCTGACGCCTGGGTTCCTGCCCCTTCGAAGGAAACCACAATTGCCTAATGCCTGCACGCTACAGAGGGGCCCCCCGGCTTTAAAGCCGGGGTTCAGCACCGCCCCCTCTCACCACACGCCCTCCTCTGCTTCCGGTGGCCCGCGGGGTCCGGCTCACTCTCACTT
Source organism: Typhlomys cinereus (assembly GCA_023101885.1). Classification (NCBI taxonomy): domain Eukaryota; kingdom Metazoa; phylum Chordata; class Mammalia; order Rodentia; family Platacanthomyidae; genus Typhlomys; species Typhlomys cinereus. The sequence goes on along the minus strand of JALPQD010001168.1, from coordinate 34,364 downwards.
GCGCGGTGGCTCACACTTTCCAGAAGCGTCTCCAATGTGACTCAGGTGGCGCGGGACAGGGGCAGCCCCAGCTGCGGTGTCACACCCTGGGGGTGCACCCCGCGGGGGCCACGCGCGCTTCGGGCCTCCACAGACCGCGAAGAGAAGAGGAGCGGGCGGAGCCTGTGTCCAGACACCTGCTCTGCTGGGGAGAAGGGGGGACCGGAATGGATGAATACCAACTAACCTGTGGTGGTTATGGGGTGCCAGGCACCGTGGAAGGCCCAAGAGCGAGGGGTGTGTGTTGCATGTGTGTGCACCCATGCATGTGTGTAGGTATCATGTTCTTGCATGACTGTGTGCAAGCATGCATATGCCAGCATGCACGCACATGTCCGTATACATGCATTTGGATCAAAGTGCATGTGTATTGCACACGGCATGTGACACTTGTGGCATGTGGAGGTATACATGTTTGCATGTGTGCATGTGTGTGGCACTGTGCCTTCCCACATGCATAGCTGGGTGCGCTCACGTGTATGCATGCGTACAAGCTCATATCTGTGCATGCACACCTGCTCTGGGTCTACATGCCTGTGTACACCACATGTGTCTGTGTGCATGGGAATGTCTACAGGTACAGATGTGCAGGTGTGTGCATAAATTTGGTCTATGTGCTTTCATGCAAACACACATATACGTGCAAACATATATGTAATGTGTGCAGATACATTTATGTGTATGCATGTACTGTGCATGGCTGTGTGCATTCACCTCTATGTGTGTACACACATGTACTTAGATGTATACATGTACGTAGATATGCATGCCCGAAGGGCCACATCAGTGTGTGTTCATGTATTTTTTTTAAAAATATTTTACTTATGTGAGAGACACAGAGAAAGAGAGAGAGAGAGAGAGAGAGAGAGAGAGAGAGAGAGAGAGAGAGAGAGAGAACAAGTACACCTAGTCCTGTGTTTATGGAATTTTAAAAAATCTTATTTATTTATTGTGCATGTGAGTGTGTGTGTGTGTGTGTGTGTGTGTGTGTGTGTGTGTGTGTGTGTGTGTGTCAGAGGGCACTCTGTGTCCCTGTGGAGGACCAAGAGTCATTTTGGGAATCACCCTGGATTGCTTCTACCTCCTTTTTGCTTCCCTGTGGGATTTCCCAGGCCCCGCCCACCAGGGCCGGAAGTGCAGGCAGGTCCTTCTGCTTGTGAGGCAGAGTCTTAACACCAGAGCCATCTCTTCAGCCTGTTCATGCAATTTTTTTAACTGGAACTTATAGCTGGGAAGTGTGTGACCGTTGGTTTCAGTTGTCACCTGTAGACCTCAAAGTTGAGGCTTTAAGCTCACCTACGAGGAGTTACCTAATGAAGGCAAGTATCTGAGCAGGCTTCAGGAGATTATCTAGTGGGTGTGTGGGGATCCAGCCTGCAGTGGGTGGGACAGTTCTCTGGACAGATAGAGAGAGAACCGATGGGAAATAGGTGGCAAGTCTGTCCTGCTCCCAGCTCCTCCAGTGGACGTGGTGGGGCTCCTGTACTGACTCTCCTGTCTGAGCTATAAGTCAGTAGCAATTCCTAGGTGGTCTGCATCATGTCAGCTGTAACCTACAGCCTCGAATTAAGGCATCTAAGACAAGGTGGGGCTGCCTGGGAGTCACCCCAGATGCCTTCTCCATCTCGCTCCCACCGTGTCCACCTGACCTGCGAACCAAGCCCCCCTCCCCAGCTGCTGCCCTGGCCGCCCTTGAGCATGGGCTCACGTGGGTGAAGAGCTCAATAACAGCAGCACACTAGGGTACCCTGCTACACCTGAGTCATCCCCAAAACCAACCTGGCGTGCTCTTGGTTGCTTGCTTGTGTTTTATATTAAGCGCAAAGCATTTAGACATAAACAACCACACTTCCAGATCAGCGTGCACAGGGCCCTGGGCTCCACCCCCCACGTGGCAGACACTGAGTTTGGGGTGCACACTTGTCACCCCAGCACTCGGGAGGTGAAGGTGGGAGGATCAGGAGCTCAGGGGCAGCCTGGTTTGTAAAAAGAAAGGATGGCTTGGCCATCCCACATACAAGGAGTGGAAAAGGTTCAAGCTTTGTAAGTGTCTGAGGGCAGCGAGCCAAGTTCTACCCTAAATCTGGGGCATGGAATGTTTTTCCTAAGATGGCCTTGGTGTAGGGGAGCAAGCCAGGATGATATGGAGCCATCTTTCCAAGTGTGGGGGTTTGAGAGCCTTTCCGTGGGAGACCACTGAGATGCTTCCACGATAGATAGACTCTCAGTCATGCTGGCCATGGAAAAATGGCGCAGGAAAATTTCTGGGAACCAACTCATCACCCCCAGACCTGGAAGGACGCCATCTTTCTGAAGCAGATGTTGGGGGAGCTTAGGATTACCCCGTAAGCACCCAGAATCCGCCCTTCCTCTCCTAATGGTCCCCAGATGCAGGAGAAAATATGTGCTGACATAATTTGTTTTGAATCAGATCTGTTTTTTTTTTTTCTCTTTCCTTTTCCTTCTAGTCTACCACTTCTAGACAGTCCCTACATATCCTTACAAATGTCTATTCTGCCGTGGTGACTCTGATAAAGTTACATATTCTTAACATGAGGCAGCGAACAGTTTGATTTGCACTGGTTTTGCTCCTATTATTTCTGTTTTTTTCCCTCCTCACTCTGTGAGTTGTGAATTCTTACCAGAACTTAAAACACTATGGGCTTTTTGGTCTCTTGTGATTTAATGCCTTCATTTATGTTATCCCTTGGATAAAGGATGTTTTTCTAATCTAAGGTGCATTTGAAAAACTAGTCACTTTTTTTAAAAATTTTTTTTTATTTATTCAATTGTGTGTGTATACGTGTGTGCATGTATGTGCGCAGGCGCGGATGAATTCGGGAACCACCATGGACGCCTCCGCCTCCTCCTTGTTTACTCTGCCCCGGGATTCACAGGCTCTGCCCTACCAGAACTGGAAACGCAGGCCGCCCCCGCTTCCGCTGGCGTCTATACGTGGGGTCTAGAATCCGAACTCAGGACCTTCTGCCTGCAAGGCAGAGGCTTAACCCCTGAGCCACCTCTCCAGCCCCCTAGTCACTTTTTTTTTAATCTCATATTTTCCCAGCCTATGTTTGTGTGTTTCAAAGTAATAAATGTGTGGCCACTTCAATTTTTTTATTCTTGTGCCATACTAATATTTTTGATATTTTTGGCATGCTCAATTAAAATACATGTATGCCTACTTTTAAAATAACACACACAAAAAAGTTGCTGGCTAAAATAACACAAAAAGGCCTACTTACATGCTCTAATTTGCATACTTAGATACTCTAATTTTTGCATACTTATATGCTCTAATTTGCATTTTAACTTGATCACAACTGTTCCTGATAAATGATAAGTTGTCTTTCATGGGAAATTATCTCACATGGTTGTGATTTTAATGAGACTACAAATAAAGATATCATTGTGTTCTTTTTTTTTTTATTCAACTGCGCGCATGTGCATATGTATGTGCGCGAGCGTGTGTGTGTAGAACCACGGACAAATTCGGGACCCACCATGGCCGCCTCCACCTCCTTCTGCCCTGGGATTCACAGGCTCTGCCCTACTAGGGCCAGAAACGCAGGCCGCCCCCACTTCCGCCCGGCGTCTATACGTGGGATCTGGGATCCGAACTCAGGACCTTCCGCCTGCAAGGTGGAGGCTTAACCCCTGAGCCACCTCTCCAGCCCATCATTGTGTTCTTGCCAAGGTCCCGAACACCTCTCATTACCCCTTAGATCACCAGAGTTATTGGCCACAAGGTGGCATGCTGGATTTTCAAATTCTTCATGACCTCGACACTATTTGTTGCCGCCATTATAGATGGTCCACATTCCCTTATATCCAAGTCTTTTTTTTTTTTTTTTGTCTTTTTTTTTGCTCTCCATTGCCTGAAAGTTTAGGTTTGTGAGATGGTTATAGTTTGTGAAATGGTTATGGTTCCTTAGAAGATAGACATATGACTTAGAAATATGACTTAGAAATATGACTGCAGGTCACAGTAGTTTTCCTAAGCTTAAGGGGAACACAGGAAAGGGTTCTGGGGAATGCCACTGGGTCCTGGCACCTCATCAGAGAGGAGGACCCAGAGGAGAGTTTGGCATGCACATTAAAGGATGCTCCAGGGAATGGGGGAAGCACTGGGGGGTGGAGAGAGGGGAGAGGGGAGAGGGAGCAGGGGAGTAGGGAGGGAGGTGGAGGGAAGGAGGAGACCGGTATACCTGTTAAGTTTGTATGAGTGGAAATAATAATAAAAAAAGAAAATTAAAAAAAGAAGAAACATGACTGCAGAAGGTTTGTGGGAAATAAAATGTTACTGAGTAGGTTGAAGTATGTCGCAGGAGGTTTGTGGGACGATACTTGAAGTAAGGATGAAGTACGTTGTAGGAAGTTTGTGAGTTGGTTGACATACAGTTACTTAGAAGGCTAAAGTGTGTTGTAGAAGGTGAGATGCAACTTAGAAGGTTAAAGCAAGTTCATGATGTGATGGTTAAAGGATATTCTAAGTCTATCGAAACTGTTCTGGTGAATTACTGTATGCTATAGAAAAAAGGCATTGAGCCTCAGAAACTGACATGGTTTAAAATGTGTTCCCCACAGTCTCATGTGTTTGGCAAGGTCATGGCACCTTGAGAGGTGGAGCCTTGCTGGAGAAAGGCGGTCACAAGGGGTGGGCCTTGAGGTGGATGAGACCCACCCTACCTCCTTGAGAAGTCTGCCTTTGCAGCAAGCTCTCAGCCTCCAAGATGTCTGCAGTGACGCAGCCTCCTCCGGCTTCGGCCGGCCAGCCATGCCGCCTCTGCTTTGAAAGACTGTATCTCCCCTCTGGAACCATAAGCTGAATAAATCTCCCTTTCTCCCTTAAGCTGCTTTACTTTGGGTGCTCTCTCACAGCAATAATTAAGAGTAACTGTTACAGAAACATACCTGCCAAGAAGTGTTTTTCAATTGTCTCTATCTTGATTAAGCAGAGATTTGGTCATGCCCATGAGACTCAGAAAATCTTAACTCCTAAAAGATGTAATTGTTTGTCCCATGAGATTATACAATATTGCTAGCAGGTCTTCACACAATGCTATAGGTTTTAAGTAAACCATGCTGGTCTAAAAGTAAATGGTTCTCTCTCTCTCTCTCTCTCTCTCTCTCTCTCTCTCTCTCTCTCTCTCTTTCTCTCACCATTATCTCCATTTCCCTGTGCCAGACAATGCAATTGCTTACTTTAATTATATATATAATCTCTAATCACAGGTCACACGCAAATGTTATATCAGATGCAGAGATGAAAAGCAATATATGTGGAACCCAGCGGGGAGGTGAGAGCGGCGAGGGACTGAGACGGTGGGAACGGTGGCGTGAAGATGGAGTTTCCCGGAGGCAATGACAACTATCTGACGATCACCAGGCCCTCGCATCCCTTCCTATCGGGGGCCGAGACATTCCATACACCAAGCTTGGGTGATGAGGAATTTGAAATCCCGCCTATCTCCTTGGATTCTGATCCCTCATTGGCTGTCTCAGATATGGTTGGCCACTTTGATGACCTGGCAGACCCTTCATCTTCACAAGATGGCAGTTTTTCAGCCCAATATGGGGTCCAGACATTGGACATGCCGGTGGGCATGGCCCATGGCTTGATGGAGCAGGGTGGGGGGCTCCTTAGTGAGGGCTTGACCATGGACTTGGACCATTCTATAGGAACTCAGTATAGTGCCAACCCACCTGTTACAATTGATGTACCAATGACTGACATGACATCAGGCTTGATGGGACATAGCCAGTTGACCACCATTGATCAATCAGAACTGAGTTCTCAACTTGGCTTGAGTTTAGGAGGTGGCACCATCTTGCCACCTGCCCAATCACCTGAGGATAGTCTTTCAACTACTCCTTCACCTACTAGTTCACTTCATGAGGATGGTGTTGATGATTTCCGGAGGCAACTTCCAAGTCAGAAGACAGTGGTGGTGGAAACAGGGAAAAAGCCAAAAGCCCCAAAGAAAAAGAAGAAGAAAGATCCTAATGAACCTCAGAAACCAGTTTCTGCATATGCTTTGTTCTTTCATGATACCCAGGCTGCCATCAAGGGGCAGAATCCCAATGCCACCTTTGGAGAGATTTCAAAGATTGTTGCTTTTATGTGGGACAGTCTAGGAGAAGAGCAGAAACAGGTGAAGTAGTGAGCTAGTGGATGTTTACTAAGTTTTGTCTTTATTTTAAAATTCTTATGCATGGTACACATGTATTGGAGAACAACTTTTGGAAATTAATTCTTTCTGTCTACCTTTACATTGGTTCTGGGTATTAAACTCAGGTTATCAAACTTGCACCACAAGTGCTATTACCTCCTTAAACCATCTTGGTAGCCCATGTAAGTTTTAAAAAGCACCAAAACTAACACTTCTTTCTCATATGTCCTTCTTATCTGTCAACTTTGTTGATAGCATTCATACATCCTGTATCTTAGAAATTTCAGGAAAAATTATTTTTAGTTAATGTTGTGGTGCTGAGAAGGAAACCCAAGACTTGGCAATGCTAAGTGCATGCTGTACTACTAAGTCAAATCTCAAGTTTAGGAAACTCATTCCAGAACTACTAGTTGGGCTGGTGAGATGGCTATTCGGGTAAAAGCACTTGTCAGTTAAGCCCTACTGAATTTGATCCCCTTGAGTTCATAAGGTAGGGAGAACTCATTTCTGGAGTGATACTTACATTGCATCTTTCCAAAGCTATAAAATAGCCATCCTTCCCCTCTTTTTCATAAAGGCAGAATCTGAAACTAACTGTCTAGTAAGATCACAGCTTTTAGGTAGATTGAATCACAATCCAGTTGCTTTCTACTAATAGTGTCTAACTCCACTTACCCTTTTCTGTTTAGTTTTTAGATAACTAACTTTTCAAGGCTGTTTTTTCTCCTGTTTGTAAAGTTTCCCTTGCTAAGTTTTATTGAAGACTAACCCTAAACATTTGGATTTAGAATTTCATGTACAATTCTCATTGTCAAATATAAACTTGAAAACTAAAAAAAAAGAAAAAAAGAAAAAAGAAAAGCAATATATGTGGTCTAAATCTTTACGGTTAGTAAATTGAAGACTGTTCTCCTACCTGGGACATACGGGGCTGATTATGTGGCCTCTACATGCATAAAACTGTGACATTTTGCCGACAGGGAACTGAAAACAGGTTCCCAAAGAGACGCTGCTGTACTTATGAGGCCAACCGACTTGACTGGCGTCTCCAACAAAGTGGAGAGACGTGGAATGTTACAATTCCAGAACCAGATTATTACAAGACCCTAATTTATCGTCGTCTTTTGTATGTGCCCTAATATTCTGATGACTGTGATATGTTATTAGATAAGCTAAGTCGGATGATTAACGAGCTCAGCCAACCCCTTCCCTACCATCCCGGGTACAGTAGCTCAGCGTCAGTCTTATTTCAGCAACAGAACTCCCTCACTCCAGTTGTAACCTTTCATTTGCTGACCCTGTCCAGCATGAGTTAAGAATGAATGTGTTGTCCCTTATCACCAGCAAAAGGCTGGGATGACGGGATTCCCATTCCCACACCCCAGGCAGAGCTTCTGCCTACTGACCACTGTCCTCAGGCACTTACAAAGCCTACCCTTGATGTACCTCATGGACACAGGTCGCCTCCTTCTCTCTTCTCCTCGACTACGTTCCCAGGGATTAAAAAAAAAAAAACAGTTCCAGTATTAGATTGCAGCTTCTTCTCCCTTCTGACACTCCAACAGCTGTCATGTAACTAGGTCATCAATAAACCTATTCCATTCTTTGTATGTGATGTGGCTAATCGGCCATTTCTTTCTTTTTTTTTTTTTATGTAGGGTACATTGTGAGTTCTAAGCCAGTCTTGGGAAGAGAGAGAGAGAGAGACAGAGACAGAGACAGAGACAGAGACAGAGACAGAGGAAAACAAAAACAAAAACTAAAGCAAAGAGAAAAAGGAAAGAATGAAAAGATGCACATGGACCTTTCTGGGTCCTTGGCATTTGGGTGCTGCAGATTGGGGGGGTTCTTGTGTGCATGTGACTAATAGTCCTGCTCCTATGGATGGGGTAGGACTCTTCAGAACTTGGGGGATGTCAGGGAAAAGTTTTAAGGTAGAAGATCTCAAAAGAGTCAGTAGCCTGGATGCCACCCCAATTTCTCTCTCTCTTTCTCTCTCTCTCTCTCTCACACACACACACACACACTCACACATGAATATACACATGCACACATACATACTCATATACACACACGGATGCTCATGCACACACACACACACACACACACACAAAACCTCTAGGCATGGGACGGAGGGTGCAGGCAGCTTTATTGGTTGGGGGGGTTCAGTGGGGGTCAGCTAGGATCAGTTGGGGCAGCCAAAGACCACCATGCTCTCCGTGAAGTCGCCTAGTTCCCGGCATTGCTTCTGGTTTTCCTCATCTTGGCATTCATCCTCCTCGGGCCACAGCTCCACCCACGTGTCCTTCCCGATGATGTAGCTGATGCTGGGGAGGGGAGAGGGCGGGGCTGCTGAGGGGGCCGGAGGAGGAGCCGTGGGCGAGTTTCCAGGGTGCATGGGTGGAGCCCTGCGTGCAGGAGGGCAAGGGAAAGGGGGGGAGCGAGGGTGGACGGGGGCGAGGAGGGGCGGGAGGGGGGAGTGTGTGGGCACTCACTTGGGCTTCTCTCCCCACAGGTCTGAGGACAGGCCCCACATGAGGTAGTGCTTCCCCTCCTGCAACCTCAGGGCCTCTCTGCACTTGACGTGGCTGATGAATCTGCGCTCCTGACCCGCCTGCACCTCATCCGAGCCTGCGGAGGACGGGGCGGGGCTGAGCAGAGGGCAGGAAGGAGAAGAGCGCTTGGGGGCTGAGCTGGGAGGGCAGGGGAGCGTGGGGGGGCTGAGCTGGGGTTGGGGTGCGGAGGTGGGGAGACAGTCGGCCACCTGACTTGATGACTTGCTCTATGCTCATGATGTACTCGTCGAAATCATCCGACTTCTCAGTGGTCAGCAGCTTGGTCTTGTACACTGTGGGGGGTGGGGAGGAGTGGGGCGGTCATGAGTCTGTCCCCAGAAAGTGCCTCTGAGCACAAGCCCCCACCAATCCACAAGCACAGGCCCGCTTATTGCCACCCACAAATATAGTTACCATGAGGACACCTGCTCACCATTAGATGTCCACCATAAATCCATGGACACGCCAGTGCCTTGTGGAGTGACCCCTGACCACACTCATGCACGGGTGTGCACACCACACGGAATGACTGAGCCTCGCACCACCGTGGCCAACCCAGTGTTTCCCAGGGTCACATTTAGCAAGCACATAGCCCAAACACCCATGATCATGGGCATGCAAACAGCAGTAGCTTCACCTAGCAGCTGCCATATACAGCCACGACTCCACACACATGGCTGCACGGTCATCCACCCCACAACCACACCCAGCTTATGTATGTGTTCATTTGTACGTGTGTACATGCATGTATACATATGTGTCCATGTATTTTGTGCATGTGTAGACAAGTACATGTATATATAGGTATGTATGTGCACGTGTGTTCCTACATGTATATATGTGTGTACATGTATATGGAATGTATGTACAAGCATGCACGTTTTTGCACATGTGTGCTGGTGCATATATAGGCAAGGGCATGTTTGCACAGGCACATGCTTAATTTATGTGCTCACATTGCATGCACATGTATGTTTGTATGTGAACATGCACATGTGAGTATATGCATGTGTCCATGTATGTATACTAATGTGTACTTATATGTTCTAGCACCTGAGCATGCATGTTCTCTTGCACGTACAGGCATGTACTGTGTGCACAAAACATGTTCATCCATGTATACGTGTGCATGTATATATGTGTTCATGTATACACAGGGATGCATATGGTTTTTCATGCATGTACAGGCACCTGTGTGTTCATAGTGCATGTATGCACATGCATGTTGAAGTATGTGGGTGCCTGTCTGCATGTGTATTCATGTATGTATATGCATATGCATGTTGAAGTGTGTGTGTGCCTGTATGTGTGTTCATATGTGTGTGTGTATATGCATGTTGAATTATGCATGTGCCTGCATGTGTGGCCGGGGCACCCTGAGCCCCATTCTCGGGGTCCTGGTCGCCTTCTCTGTCTACTCACCATAGTCCACACCAGGCTCACAGGCCTTGTCCTGCCGCTCTTTCGAGGTCACCTCATCCTCCTGGTGCATGAAGCAGTTCTCTGTGAGGTAGGGAGACACGCTCTGAGCTAAGCTGCTCTGGGGTCCACTGTCCGTGGACATCTGGAGCTGGGTGGGTGCAACCCGTCCAGCCCATCCCTCGGCTCTCACTCCTCCCCAGCTCCGGGGCACCCACCCTCCGCGCAGCGACACATGTCCTTGTGGCAAAGCTTGCTTAGCATCCCATCTTCCTTCTCAGGGTGGTAGAAGCGAGTGCAGGATTCATCTGGGGAGAGATGACAGGGTGGGAGTCAGAGGGTCGGGAGCCTCATCTGGGAGAGTAGTGCTGGCTCCGGTCTGTGTGAGCCCCAAGAGGCTGGGTCCCCAACTTTATGTCCCTGATACCCTCGGTGCTCAGACCCCCAACTCACAGGTCCCTGAGAACTTTATATCCCAACATGTAAGTCCATGAGACCCCCCAAACCCAATTCACATATCCCTGGGACCCCCAAGCTCCCAATGCACATATTTCTGGGACCTTCAAACTCTCAATCCCAAGATCTTTAGAACTGTTAGACTCTGACGCCTACATTCCTCAGACTCACAGACACCCAGCTTCTAACCCCCCCCATGCTGGACCCTCAACTCTGGGATTCTCACAACTCCCAACCCACAGGTTCCTGAGTCCCCCTCCTCCAAAAAATACTCCTAACCCTAATATTCCTGGGACCTTCAGACTTTTGGTCCCCAGAACTCCAGGACTCTCAAGGCCCCTAATCCTCAGGTTTCTCTAACCTCCCAGACTATTAATGAACTAACTAAAGACAGTAAAAGGATGAGACCATGCTCATTGTGACAGTTAGACATACAGGAGTCAACTGGACAACGGAGGACTGAGTCTTTGGGCACATTTGTGAAGAATTCGTAATCAAGGCAAACGCTGAGCAAGCCTGTCTCCCACACTCAATATTCCTGAGATCCTCAGTGACTTCTCTACTTCCTGGTAGATTTGGGACCCCCAACATTCTGCTTTTGGGGATCCTTGAGTTCCACCCCCTGCAGCTTTACCCTGGCCACTCACCCAGGTTATAGTAGGAGTACACTTTGACCGCCCCAGGCTGGATAAGCCCCACATTGAAGTATTGGTGGACTTTGAAGGACAGACAGTCTTCTTCCTCGTGAGAGATCTGTGGACAAGGAAGAGGCTGACTGGTGACTGTTGTGCAGGGAGCCCAGGGCAAAGTGGTGGGAGACCATTGCTCGGCCCGGTCTCCCAAGTAGACGATGCCTCCAAGCCTCCCTGAGCTGGTGGGGCCAGGCTGTGGAGATGGCTCAGGGGTTAAAGCCTTTGCCCTCTGAGCAAAGGACCTGAGTTTGAATCTCTACATAAAGAGGCCAGGTGGATATGGAGGCAGCCTGTCATTCCAGCCCTGGAAAGTGGAGCCCGGGAAACCCCAGAGCAAAGCAATAAGGAGGTAGAAGCAATCCAGGTGATTCCTGACATTACCCTTGGGGCTCCGTAGGGACACACGTGCAGAGGGGGAAGAGAGAAGCAATCATCCCCAGGGGTCTTCCTCATTCTACAAGCTCTTTTTCCCAGCACCCTCCAGCAGCACCCTCCCAGTCCTGGGCCTCATGTGACCTAGAGGCCCAGACAAACCAGCCCCCGGACCCCCTGCCGCCTCACCTTGTCCAGGTAGATGATGAGCGTGTTCTTGTTGGAGAACGCCTTGCTTATCTCATACTTGGAGATGTATCTGTCCACGCCGCTGGTCAGCTGGTGGGGGCCAGGCAGGTGAATGTCCCTCCTCCCTGTCTGCCATAGCCCAAGGCTGGGCTTCCCCCTCCTCCCCTATGCTCCTCCCTGTACCCCCCCATCCTCCCTACCTGTTCCAGGTCGTTTGTGTCGGGGCTGAAGCCGGTCATCATGGAGATGTCCAAGATGGACATTGCGGCGTCCACGTCTCCCAGGTACCTGCGGAGGGTAGGGTAAAGGGGGTCAGGTTCTGGGATGCAGTCAGCATTGGGGGGCACATTCGAAGAGGGGGACTCAGCATGAACTGGCGCCCTCATTCCTGCCTAGCTCAGTTCTAGGAGGTGAATCCCCAAGAGTCTCACGTGTGCTTATGACAGATGTGCCAGCACTTGGCCAAGCACCCAGGACCCAGCACCCACTCGGCTGAGCACCCAGCACCCAGCACTCACTCAGCTGAGCACCCAGCACCCAGCACTCACTCAGCTGAGCACCCAGCACCCAGCACTCACTCAGCTGAGCACCCAGCACCCAGCACTTACTCGGTTGAGCACCCACCACCTAGCACTCACTCGGCTGAGCATCCAGCACCCAGCACTTGCTCGGCTGAGCACCCAGCACCCATCTACTACTTGGCAAGTCCACAGCAAGCGAGACTACACCTCAAAAATATAATGGCTGGAACCCCAGGGGAGACCCCAAGGGTGTCCTCTGGCCTCACATGAATGTGCACATGTGTATGTAGAACCTTCCCATATACGTACTCAGACATTAATGCACTTGTAAACACACATGAACACATGCAGAGACACAGGAACACACACAAATATGTATGTAAGTATACATGTAAACACACTAACATAAACACACAACTGAACACATGCAATTACACATTCACATAAACACACAGAAACACTCATAAGCACACACGCATGTGCACACACATGCACACATATTTATACACGCATGCACATGCACACAACACGTGCACACGCTCACGCATATGCACACGGGACTGAGCAGTGCGCCGTCAGCTCTGGCTCCTGATGCTCAGTAGCCCGGGTGACACCCATTGCATGTAGCACCTGTCCCTCAGCGATGGAGACCCGACCCTCAGCATGGCCCCAGCCCCCCACCCCAACCCCCTCCCTTCTCCCTCCCGCCCCACCCCGCCCCGCACCTGGTGCAGATGCTCAGCTCCATGCTGCTCTTGGCATCTTGGGGCTTCTTGGCTGAAAAGACAGGGGCTGCCTGGGCGACTGCAGGTGGAGCTTGGCCAGGGGTGGGTGGGTGGGGGGCTGAGGACAGGGGTGAGAGGCCAGCCAGGGGCTCTTCCTCCTACCTGTGTTGGGGGCTGGTCTGATGATGACCCTCAGACTAAACTTCTTGCAGGTGACTTTACTTTTCAGTTTGGCGTAGTACGTGGTCACCACCTAGTGAGCGGGGACATGAGGTCCAGGAGGACGGGGTGACAGGGGAGGAAAGGGACGGCAGCAGGCAGGACACAGGAGCCCATGGAGCAGGGGGAGAAGGAAGAGGAAGATGGGGGAGGAGTGGGGACAGAGAAGAGGAGGAGAGAGAGGACGGGGAGCATTGGGCCAGGCCCTGTGGGGGGTGTGCCCTTCCCTTACCGACAGGGTGCCTTGGCCTTTGCCCTTGGCGGTGAGCGAGAAGCCCTCATTTTGCTTGGTCTGTGGAGGAGAGGGGGGCACTGAGAACCAAGAGGGATGGCTCAGGAACTACAGAGCTTGCTTTGTTTGAGGACCCTAAGATGAGGCGGCGGGTGCTGAGTACGGTGGGAGTGTGCGTGATCTCACATACAGACACATGGGCACAATGCCTGTATACTGACACACGAAAACACACACACCATACACATGCATATACATAGATACAGACATGCACACATAGATACACATGCACACAAGATACACACATGCACACACAGATACGCATGCATACATAGATACACATGCACACAAGATACACACATACATGCACACACAGATACACATGCACACACATACACACATACACACATGCACACATAGATACACATGCACACACATGCACACATAAATGCACACATGCACACATAGATACACATGCACACACATACACACATGCACACAGATACACATGCACACACATGCACACATAGATACACATGCACAAGCACACACCCATGATACATACACATGCACTCAAACAGATACACAAACATAAGTGCACACATGCACCACACATACACACTCACACATGTGTGAATGAACACACACACATGGGCACACATAGCACACCACACACTCCACAAAGACACATGTGCACTGTCCCCCATCCCTCCCTCTGTACCTCCAGCATGCAGGGTGGGCATGACGAGGCTGGGGAAGGCTGGGGGGGGCTGTACCTCTTCTGACCGCAGGAGACTTCCAGATTCCCAGAGGAGCCGGTACTTGACAGGGGAACTTCGGCTGGGCAGGTTGATGTCCACTTCCATGTTCAGGTCCTTGTGGTCGGGAACGTCTGTCTGGTACTGGGCCAGCGCCTGGAACACCATGAAGGTGGCCTGCAAGCATGGGGAGGAGGGGGAGCCATGGCTGGGAGGAGGGGGAGCCATGGTTGGGAGGAGGGGGAGCATGGCTGGGAGGAGGGGGAGCGTGGCTGGGAGGAGGGGGAACCACAGTTGGGAGAAGAGGATGGTGAGCTATCTGAATCGCTCAGATCTGTCAGGAGATGAAGAGCGTTAGGTCGGAGTTACGATGGGGACAGAGAGGAGGAGGAGAGAGAGGATGGGGAGCATTGGGCCAGGCCCCGTTCTAGATACCTAGAACCCACCAGAGAATTTGGGAACACAAGCAGAAGTCACGGGAATCCCAGAACTCTTGCCTGAGAAAGGTGCAGACCGGGACATGCCTAGAATCCACTAGAGTGAAGGTAAGCCCTCATGAGACGTGTTCTAGAACTCTCCGGGAGGGAGCTTGGAGCCAGCACTTGAAGATTTCTGCCCACTAGAAAATCCAAAGACTGAGGCCTAGCAAGACCTTTCTGCTGTGTGCATGCATGCGTGCGTGGGTGTGTGCGCCCACATGTGTGTCACAGGGCACTGTGTGTGCCTGTGGAGGACCAAGGGTGACTTTGGGAATCACCCTGGATTGCTTCTACCTCTTTTTTTGCTTCGCTCTGGGGTTTCCCAGGCTCCACCTTACAGAGCCAGAATTGCAAGCTGCTGCCATTTTGCCTGGCACATTACCAGGGATCTGGGCATCCACCCAGGAGCGTGAGAGACATGGGGAACCTAGTGGCAGCTTCGAATGTGGCCTAGAACTTGCCAGTGAGGGATGGGGTGACACAGGGAGGCCAGGGGGATTGGCAAAGGCTCTAGAACCTTCCAAGGAGAGACGATGGCATTGGCAATGGGGTCGTCAGTTACAGCTGTCAACTTGACAACCGAGAGGTTGAGCCTTTAGGCACACTAGGGAAGAGTTCTTCTAACGAAGGCTTCTGAGCAAGCCTGCGGGAGATGGTCTAAAGGAGGTAGGAAGACCCAGCCTGTGGTGGGCATAGCCATTCCTGAGAGCAACAGAGACACTGAAAGTCTGGCGGAGCACAGAGCAAGGTGGGGGTTCTCAGCTTTTCTCTGGTTCCCCACGCTAGCGGGGGTGGGGGGTGGGTGGGGGGTAGGAGGGAGTAGGGGGGTAGGGGAGGGTGGGGGAGGGTGAGGGGATGGGGGTATTGAAGCTAGGGGACCAGGGAGTTGCAGGGGCCAGGGCAGCTGGAGGTGGGGGTGGGGTGGGGTGTCGGGGATCAGGTGCCTGGGTGGAGCCGTAGCCGCCCCCGTAGTATCTCTGCTCGTTGAGCCAGCGCACGACGGGCGGCACGTTGTCGAAGTCCTTGAGCTGCAGCAACGCCAGCAAGGCGTAGGACGTGGCTTCCACATTGTACAGCCTCTTGTCTGCACCCTCCTCCCAACGGTTCCGATCTATAGGGGGCGATACCCGCCCGTGGCTCACTCGCTATCCAGCTGGGGGGATGGGCAGCT
The DNA here is from genome assembly GCA_023101885.1 of Typhlomys cinereus. Taxonomy (NCBI): domain Eukaryota; kingdom Metazoa; phylum Chordata; class Mammalia; order Rodentia; family Platacanthomyidae; genus Typhlomys; species Typhlomys cinereus. Next base: position 18,364 of record JALPQD010001168.1, on the reverse strand, counting down.
CAGGAGCGAAGATCCTAGCGTCTGCACCTGCCCAAACTCCGCTCAGGGTCACCCGCCCCACCCCTCAGCTAAGCGCCAGACCGCCCCCCCAAATCCTAGCCATACACACCCACTTCCCCGCATCCATTGAAAACACCCTTCATAAATGCCAGGCAGAAATGGCGGCGACCTGAAATTCCAACCCTGAACAACAGAGCCGGGAGACCCCAGAGCAAAGCAGTTAATTAAGGAGGTAGAAGCAATCCAGAGGGATTCCCGATGTCACCCTTGGGCCTCCACAGACACATACGCATGCATGCGACACACACGTGCATGCACACACCTATATATTTGCACCATGCATGCACACATGTAAAAACTACAACCACCCTTCACCTTTGGCTGTGTTTATGAACTTATTGAAGTGGGCGCCCTCCAGCTTGCCCAGCTGGGACAGGGCGTAGCCCGCGATGGCCACCGTGTAAGGTCGCTGCAGGTTCAGGTAACTGGCTTCGAGGAATTCTCCTGCCTTATTGATGCTTCCGGGGAGACTCTATGACCGCGAAGAAGAGACAGACGGTCAGGGGTCAGGATCCCTCCCAGAAGCCTCATTCCTGGGGTGCCCAGACAGTGTCCTTCCTGGGGGAGGGGGACTCCTTGTCTTGGATCTGTCTGGCTTTGAGCAGCTTCCTAGAGGAAGCTGGACTGCGCATTTCTGACACCTCCTTCCCCCCGCAGATTGGGGGAGACTCTGAGCAGTCCTGCAATCTTGGAGGAGACTCTTAACAGTAAGTCATGCAGCGGAGAGATCTGGGGTGCAGCTTCCCGGGTCTCCCGCAAGCTGGGATGGACTTTCTGGTGATGCAACTGTCTTTGAGTCGTCCCTGCTCCATCAGTAACCCAAGAAACCCCAGTAAAATCATTGCTTCCTCAAGCTGGATCTTTGTGACGCCCCCCCCCCCACCAACAGCGTCATGTAGCGGGATGCGAGAATGTAGCGGGGAGGGAGGACACATACGTTGACCTGCCCCTCACAGATATCTCGAGCCTCCTGCAGAGCGATGAGGACGAAGGCTGTGAGCGCCACCTCGGCCTCCTTGCTCTCTCGGAAGCCGCCCTGTGACAGGAGGAGCAGAAAACAAGAACGAGTCACCCCAAATCACCCCCATGTCCCCACTGGGTCACCAGGTTCCCCACACAGTGAGGACGTCCAGACAGGGTTGGGTTACTTCTGGGTGTCCCCCCACCACATGGAAGGTCAGACTCCCTAGTGTAGATTTAGTTCTTCCTTCTGCCTATCAGTAGTGGGGTGCCCCTCTATTGTGCCCCCAGGGAGTTGTGGCTAAGGAGATCCAGACAGGGACCCCCAAGCTTCAGGGAACATGAGCAATCAGTCATGGATGGACAGACAGACAAAGCCACAGTGAAGGGAAATGTTTGTTTAGGAAGGAGCCATCGAGAAGGCTCAGTCAGGAGAAGGCTTGCCTTGGAAGCAGGAGGACTTGGATTCAAATCCTGGAACCCATGTGAAAAGTAGGTGGGGTGGAGTGTTTGTCAAATAAGAGTGAAGGAAGCAGAGATGAGGGGTGGGTGGGGTGGTGGTAGTGGGGGATCCCAGGGGGCTCGCTGGCCAGTCAGCCTCAGTGAGCAGGTCAGTGACAGGTATCTTAGAAGACAAGGTGGCAGACCAGCGATATGGCTTAGTGGGTAGAGGGGGTGTGTGGGCACAAACCTGACCACTTCAGCCCTGGGAGCCCTCTTGGTGGAAGGGAAAAACAGACTTCTGCTTTTCTTTCATGTATGCATGTAGGCATTCTGTGTGTGGGGGGTGTGCATACATGTGTGCCCAACGTTTTGACATGGGATCTGGGATCTGAATTCAGGTCCTTTTGCTTGTTAGCCAAAGGCTTTCACCCGTGAGTATCATCTGGTGGATCACGGGACCCTCCCCCTCCCCCCTTACGATCATCTCCTGGTGGATCACGGGACCATCCTCCTGGAAGACGCCGTCTGGCTTCTGTTTCTCCAGGATCAGCCATTTCACCGCCCCACACAGGACCTGTGAGTCTATGGCGATGAGGTTGACGGCCAGAGAGAAGACCTTGACCACGTAGGCGGTCAGCCTGGGGGGTGGGGATGCCCAGTCAGCAGAGGGTAGGTCTGACCCCCAAAGCTCCTCCTCTCTTTCTTTCTTTTTTTTTTTTTTATTATTATTTATTCAATTGTGTGTGTGTGCGCGTGTGTGTATGTGTGTGTGTGTGTGTGCGCGTGTGTGTGTGTGTGTATAGAAGCACAGGCGAATTCGGGAACCACCATGGACGCCTCCACCTCCTCCTTGTTACTCTGCCCCGGGATTCACAGGCTCCGCCCTACCAGGACCGGAAACGCAGGCCGCCCCTGCTTCCGCCTGGCATCTATATGTAGGGTCTCGGATCCGAACTCAGGACCTTCTGCGTGCAAGGCAGAGGCTTAACCCCTGAGCCACCTCTCCAGCCCCCCTCCTCTCTTTCTGAGGCCTCTCGGTTATTCAATAACCGCGGACACAGAAGGCCGGGGTCCCATCAGCCATGACTGACCAGACGACAGTTGGTCCTAAGTCACCCCCACCCCGCCCCACCCCTGGCCGAGGTGGCCGTGAGGCTTGGCTGGGACCAGCTGACCATCCACACTCACCACGTGCTTGGCTTCCGGTTTAGGAAGGCTGCGTAGGCGAAGTTGGGCTGCTTGAAAGCTAGCTGCTGGGTGTACCCTGAGGGCGGGAGAGCAGGTCAGGGAAGGAAGGGGCTGGGGGTGGGGTGGGGGTGGATGCTCCTCTTGAGGGGTGTAGTGCAGGTTCAGAGAAAGGAGGACACTGGGAGAAGTCTTAAAGGGTTTGAAAGGGGCGAGGGTTCTAGGGGTACTAGAATATGAAGGGGGTTATCAGAGAGTCGGGACGACATGGTGGGACAGGGACCCCGCTGGACAGAACAGGAGGATGGGGTGTCAAATGGGGTGCGCAGAGCGGGAAGAGGGCTCGGCGGTCGGGGCTGTGGGGAATCCACCAGGGGCTCAGGATATGTATTCAGAGCAAACGGGAAGCCCGTGATGGGGGGGGGGTCTCTAGAGGAGGGACGGGGTCTTGGGCAGAGGGGCGGGACCTGGGGAGCAGAGGAAGGGCTTTAGGCAAATTATAGGACTTCAGGAGGCGGGGTCTCGAGGAAAGAACGAGTCTTGGGCGGAGGGGTGGGAACTCAGAAGGAAGGGTGGGAACTCAGAATGAGGCGCACAGTCCTGGGGGGGCGTAGCCCTGAGCACCCAGGCTGAACCCTGTGGGGAGGGGCGCTCCGTTCTGTTCAGGGCAGGGGGGAGCTGCGGGTCTCCGGCGCTGGCCACTCTCCGCCCTTCTGCCTAGCTTCCCCCTCCTCCCTCCCCCCGCCCCCCCCCCGTCCCGCTCAGCTGCCCCGCTTCCCCCACCTTTGCGGACCAGCTCTAGACTCTCCTGCCTCTTCTCCAAGCCGAACTTTTCCCACTGCTCGGTCTGGTCCAGGTAGTGCACGGCGATGACCGTGGGCGTCATGCCGATCATGTTCTGCTCCCCGCAGCCCGCGGGGGTGACGATCAGGTGCTTCAGGCGCTCCCCGTCCACAGCGTCCTCCGTCATCTGGACCACGGGGGACCCTGCCACCCCAGGAAGGTCAGTTCCTACAAATGCTGGGTGGCCGACCCCCCACTCCCAAGCCTCCCAGCCTGGGAGTCGTGATCTCAAAACAGCCAGGACGGGGTGCGGAGGAGGATGCGTGGCTGAGTGATCACAGGGTGGGGGGGAGGCTGCCTGGGGTACTGGGGGGGCTCTCCAACATCACAGGGGAATCCTGCGCGGGTAAATTGAATAAAGGGCTTGGTGCACAAGTGTGTGAGGACCTGAGTTCAGATCCTCCCGGCAACAGAGAGATGGCCTGGGGGGGGAGGTTGGGCGGGGTCCCGTGGAGCAGCTAGGAATACTTAATAACGCTTTTGCTAAGAGACCCCGTATATAGCATCTCATTTAAATATCCCACCAGCCTTGGAGGCCAACGTTATTCACCACTTTGCGCACCAGCAGGCGCCCCGGGTAGTCGGAGCCAAGAGGCGCTGTGCTGAGGTAGTCAAAGGAGGAGGTGTTGTGATCTGTCTCTCCCCCATTCTCATAGGGGAAACCGAGGCAAAGAGTTGAGAAACAAACGTGCCTCAGATCAAAGAACTTGAAATGGTGGACTTGGAGTCCTGGCATCCTGACCCAGGGTTCTTCTCTCCCCTCCCCCTCCTCCCTTTCCGGCCCCATGGATTCAACAGATGCCAGTGGACATGTACAAGGTCCCCTTCTCCCTCTTTCCTTCCATCCCCCTCCTTCTTTTCCTCCTCCCCCTTCCCTCCCTTCCTTTTCTCTTCCTCTTACCCCACACCTCCCAATCAAGTAAGAACTCACTCACCTCTGAGGACACCCCCACCTCCACCCCGGCTGTGCCCACACGCAGGACCCGCCCTCACCTTGCAGGAGAATTTTGGTCTCAGAATCTGTGTCTGGTACTTGATCGCTGAGGTCCGTGGCGGGGACTTCCTCTCTCTGAACCCCTCCTGCCAGGACACAGAGTGAGTGTCTGTGGCCCCCCCCACCCCTGCCCTGTGCCAGGTCCCTGCCCTGTGCCTCCCACCCCTGCTCTGTGCCTCACCTTGGCCGAGGTGTTCAGGGTCCAGCGTGGGGACTGCCACAGTCTTGTTGACTCTCATACCCTCGGGCTGAGCAGGGTTGGGAGGATGCGGAAACGGGAGAAAGGGACTGACTGTCAGAAGGAGCCAGTCAGAGCCGGACCCGAGCTATCTGAGGCTGACTCTTCCCTGTCTCCCTGCTGTGTGACCACCCATCCTTACCCTCTCTGTGCCTCTGCTTCCTCCCTTATGAGGAGGCGAAGCAAATGCCTGGGCTGCACCCTGTGTCTTTGTGTATATACGTGCATGTGCACACATGCCGCACATGTTTTTCTCCACATATATACATGTTTGCTGTATGTCTGTGTACATGCATTTGTTGCACGTGTGTGCACATGTGTTTGCTGCATGTGAGTGCATGTGTATATGCACCTGTGCATGCCTGTGCTATGTGTGTGCTGCACATCTGTGTGCATATGTGTATGTGTGTGTGAGCAGATATTTGCTGAATGTATGTGCATGTATATATACAGGTATATGCATGTGTGTGAAAACATGTGGATTCACATGTGTACTTTCAAGTGTGTGTATGTGTTCATACATATGTGTATTGCATATATGTTCCTGCACATGTGTGCTTCTGTGTGGGGCTAGAGACATCTGTTGTCTTCCTCATCCATGTATGTGTGTATGTGTGTGTGCTGCAAGTGTCTGTGTACATGTATACACATGTGAGTTGCATGTGTTTGCATGCATTATGCTGCATATGTGTGCTTGTACATGTCTGCTGCGTGTGTGCATGCATGTGTGCTGTGCTATACATGCATGCTATACATACATAGCTGTATGTGTGCACACGTGTGCATGTATGCATGCATGCAGCCATGGGTGTGCATTCGTGTTTGTACATTTGAATGTGTTCATACACATGTGTACTGCGTGTATATGCCTGCATATGTGTGCTTGTGGAAGACTAGAGGAAAACATCGTTATCTTCCTCATGTATATGTGTGTGTACATGTGCGCTTGCCTGTATACACGTTTGTTGCAGGTGTATGTATGCGTGCATGTTGTACATGTATGCATTGTGTGTATATATTCATGTATGCAGCACATGTGTGCATGCATGTGTGTTGCACCTGTGTGTAGCTACGTGTGTTCATTTACACATGTGTGCAGTACATGTGTGCATGAATGTGTGGCAGCGCCGCAGAGCAGGGCGTCCCCCTGTGGACTCACCACGACCTTGAGAACCTTCTTGATGCCGTCGCTGATGAAGTGGTTGTAGACGGCGGCCTTGACCTCCACCTCCTGGAGGCCGGTCTTCAGGGGCACGATGACGTAGGGCACGGCCACCGAGGACTTGGGCTGGATGGTCAGGGTCTGCAGGTGGCGCTTCTTGGCGGTGGCCAGGCTGCAGAAGGCGGGGTTGTGCAGCAGCTCCACCCGCACCTGCGGGCACCAGGGGCAGGATCAAAGCAGGTAAGGCAGGGGGAGGGGTGGTTGCTTTGGGGGGGTTGGGTACCCAGAGAACAGGGCAGATGCATGGAGGTCTGGGCTAGTGCGTGGGGGTTGTGGGGGTTTGGACAAGTGTATGAAGAGTTGCAGCAGGTGTACCAAGGGTCAGAGATGGGTGCGTGGAGGTCAGGATGGGAACCAAGAGGAGGGGCACGCACATGTTCCCCACCTGGTCCCACTTCCTGCCCGCGGCCCCCACCTTGAGCTCGTCCTTCTCGCGGTAGTTGTAGAGCACGGCACGGATTTCCACCTGCTCGTTGCGCACCACGGAATAGGGGAGCCGCAGGTCGATGAAGAAGTCCTGCATGACAGTGATCTCGTAGGGGTCCGCCACGCAGATGCCTGTGGCGAGGGCCGGAGAGACCTGGTCAGGGCTGCAGGGCGGGGCCGAGGGGTGGGGGCTGGTCCTCCCAGGCTGTAGAAAAAGACTAGACACTCCCCAAGTGTGGCAGTGTGGGGGGGCTGAGTTGCATGTGTCTGCACTCCCACGGGTGACGTCGGGAACCCCCTCCATCGCTCTCCCACCTCCCTGCTGTGAACCTGGGTCTCTCATGAAACCCAAAGCAGCCATCAGGTCTCGTCTGGCAGCCAGCTTGCTCTGGGGATTCCCAGGCTCCGCCCTCCAGAGCTAGAGTGACAGGTGGGCCAACACACCCACTTGGCATTTTTGGGTGGGATCTGGGAATCCGAACTGGGTCTTCCTGCTTTTGAGACAAAGGCTTTAACCCCTGAGCCATCTCTCCTACTCATCTCCACTCTGTGTGTGTGTGTGTGTGTGTGTGTGTGTATCAGAGGGCACTGTGGAGGCCCATGGGTGACATCAGGAATCATCTTGGGTTTCTCTGCCTCCTTATTGCTTTGCTCCAGGCTTTCCCAGACTCTGCCTTCCAGGGCCAGAAGTGCAGCTGTCGCTCTATCCACCCAGCATTTTTCTGTGAGATCTGAACTCAGATCCCTTTACTTAGGAGGCAAAGGCTTTAATCCTGAGCCACCTCCCCAGCCCCCCATTTTATTTTTTGAGACAGTTTCTCTCATGGAAACTGGCGCCCACTGATTGGACAGACTGACTGGCCAGTGAACCCTAGGATCCTCCTCCTGCCTCATGCCAGCAATGGGGTGACAAGTGCGCGCCACCACACTCGACTGTTTTTTAACATGTATATCTGGGATTTGAACCCAGGTCTTCACTCGAGCAGACTCTGGGGCCCTTCCCTCACCCTTCTTGTCTGACAAGCTGACCGCCAGGATCTCCCACGTGGTGATGGAATCTTTGAGGAAGATGTTCATGACCTTCGTAGAGATCCTGAGTGAGGGGGGGAAACGACCTGAACACTAAGTGGGGGGCGTTGAGCAGAGGGAAGAGGAGCACCCAGGAAGAGGACTCCCCAGGGTCAGGTTAGAGGAGATTTGGGGTGCACGCATATAGGCCACCCCGCTCCTGGTTTCCCTAATTTGGGCTGTGGGATTCCTGAGTCAGGAGACTGACTGGGCAGGTGCGTGCAAATCACATGCAAATTAGCCAGGGGTGGGGGGTACCCCAGATTTACAGGGGGAAATCCAGCTTTACCCATTCTTCTCTGGTTCCTTTAACTCTTCGATGGTCCACAGCCAGCTCTCTGGAAACTGGCTCCGCGAGATTATGTCTTCCTCCGGAATGATGTCCTCATCCAAGTCGCCTGAGGTAGAAAAGGGGGGAGAGGTGACCATAGTAAGGCTGCTTGAAAAACACCCAAAGTACAGTACAGCCGGTTGGCGTTTCTCTCAGCCCCAGGCCCCCTTGCCTTCGACGACCCTCTCTCCACCCCGAAAATGAAACAGGGGGAAAAATAGCTTTGACAAATGCTTTGGAACTTGCTTGTTCACTCGCCGGCTGGCCTGGAGAGTCTCGTGCCACCGGCATGGGGAAGGCAGGTGTGTGTCCCCCACACCTGCCTTCCAAAGAGATGGCATGTGGGAGGCACTGTTCCCTTGCCAGTCCTTCCATTCTGCCCGCCATTCCCAGGGCTTCCCTCCTCCCCTCGTCTTCTTTCCTTCCTTCTTTCCTTCCCTCCCTCCCTTTTTCCTTCCTTTCCTTCCTTCCTTCCTTCCCTCTTTCCTTCCCTTCCTTCCCTCTTTCCTTCCCTTCCTTTCCTTTCTTCCTTCCTTTTTTCCTTCCCTCCCTCCCTTTTTCCTTCCTTTCCTTCCCTTCCTTCCCTCTTTCCTTCTCTTCCTTCCTCCCTCCCTTCCTCCTTCCCTCTTTCCTTCCCTTCCTTCTTTCCTTCCTTCCTTCCCTTCCTTCTTTCCTTCTTTTCTTCTTTCCTTCCTTCCTTCCTTCCTTCCTTCCTTCCTTCCTTCCTTCCTTCCTTCCTTCCTTCCTTCCTTCCTTCTTTCCTTCCTCCCTCCCTCTCTCCCTCCCTCCCTCTCTCCTTCCCTCCCTTCCTTCCTTCGTTCCTCCTTCCTCTTTCCTCCCTCCTCCCTTCCTCCTTTTCCTCTCCAGGCCTCCCACTCCCTCCCTCTCCTGAGCCCAGGCTGGCTTTAAACCCCTGAACCCCCACATACTCCGTGCTCTCGAGAACACCTTCCTCACTCACACCCAATCTCCCTGTGCCTCTTGTGGGGGTCCCCACCGTCCTCTGATGGGGATTTCCTCCCCACACTCGCAGGGGCTCTCCTCCCACTCTGACGGACAGATGGCCCTCCAGCCTCGGGCGGACTCTGCCTGCACACCCCACCTCTCTGGACCCAGAACCCCACTTTCTGGCCTCTCCCCTCACTCACTCCTCGCCAGGCCCAGATGGCGGTCCCGCTGGTGCTGCTTGCGCAGCGCCTCTATGTGGGCGCAGCAGTCCAGGAAGGCCCGCACGCAGGTGGGGCCCAGGCTGATGAACCGCGTGCGGCGCTGGCAAGTGAATCTCATGGGGTTCTCGCGCATCCCGTCCTCGCAGCACTTCCGTAGCTGTTTGTCCTTGTACTGACCGGCTGGGGAGGGGGGCGGTGCAGGTCAGCCACCACGCCCCGGGGCAGTGGACGGGCAGCCAGCCCCTTGCTCTCCTTCCTCCTGACCCTAGAAGGCTGATGGGGAGCCCCAAGAATCCACGGGGGGTGGGCTACCTTTGTCCATTCTCTTCTCCATGAGCTGCACAGAGTGACAGCGGCGGACCACGGGCTGTGGGCACTCAAGCTCTGTTGGGCGATGGGTCAAGAGCAAGATGGAGTGACGCCATTGACAAGCCCCCCCCACTAGGATGTGCTCGCCCCCATTTCACAGATGAAATAACTGAGAGCTGGTGACGACCAAGAGCCATCAATGGAAATAGGACGGAAATCCCAGGCTCCCGATTGCCAGGGACTGCTTGGACTCAAGAGTCGGGGAGGTGCAGAGGCGCCCTAGTGCCCTCCCTCACCTGCCCTCTGGGCAGTCTGCAGGCCTTTGTTGGTCGCGAAGGCCAGGCCCGCGTCCTTGAAGACACCCGAGTAGTCCTGCCCGCTGCCTGGGGTGCAGCCGATGTCGGCCTTCTCCACCACGTTCCAGATCTGCAAGTGACCGTGGAGGCCAGGAGTGGGGGGGATGGGGGTCGGAGAGAGGTCAGGTGACCTCACTCATGTGGATCACCTGCCATCTTCATTCCTGTGCTAGCCTGAGCCACTGTGTCTCCATCCAGACCCCAGAGGGGCAGCGTCAGCCCCGCCCCCTGCCCTCACTGAGGACGCTGGGCTGTCACCCTCCCTGTGAGCCCCGCCCCCGGCCTTCACTGCAGGAGGCTGGGCTGTCACTCTCCCTCTGAGCCCCACCCCCAGCCCTCACTGCAGGAGGTTGGGCTATCACTCTCCCTCTGAGCCTTGTCCCCAGCCCTCACTGAAGATGCTGGACTGTCACTCTCCCCCTGAGCCCCGCCCCCAGCCCTCACTGGGGGATGCTGGACTGTCACTCTCCCCCTGAGCTTCGCCTCCAGCCCTCACTGCAGGATACTGGGCTGTCACTCTCCCTCTGAGCCCCGCCCCCAGCCCTCACTGCAGGATGCGAGCTGTCACTCTAGCTGAGCCCCGCCCCCAGCTGTGTTCTGCGTCTACTCTGGCCTTTCCTTTTGCACCACTCCCCAGTCCCTTCCATCCTTCCCCAAAACCCCTTTGCTGTCCAGCACTCTCCTCGTACCCCCGCGTACCCCCCGGTCTTCAGCCCCAGTTCTGGGGTGGGCGTGGCTCCTACCTTGCTCTGAGTGAGCTTGTTCTTCTTGTTGAGGACAAACACGCCCTTGTCCACGGCCACCAGTCCCACTCGCGCCCCTCGGTTCCCCTCTATCCTGAGCGTCGTCTGCTGTCCAGGGCTCGGCTGCCGGTTGCCCCTCGGGTCACCTTTGACCACCAGCTGCGGGGAGAGGCGAGAGGGGCAGTTGGCCCTGGCAGGACTGGGGTGAGGAGAGAGAGAGAAGAGAAGGGAGGGAAAAGGAGAGATGGAGAGAGAAAAAAGGGGGAGAAGAGCAGGGCGAGGTGGACAGACGGGAGAGAAGGGGGGAGGCGTGCTTACTGTGCCCACGCATGAGTCCTTAACGTCCACCCACACGGAGTCGGCCACCACCTCCCTTTGGCCATTGGCTCCCATCAGCGTGTAGTAGGCCAACAGGCGGAAGGAAGGGATGAAGTCGGTCGTGATGGTCAACGGAAGGACCACCAGGTCCTGGCCGGGCTCCCGAGCCTGGCGCCCCACCTTTAGCAGCTTCCCCTTGCTAATGACCTGGTGGGGTGGGCGACTTGCTGTGAGGCTGGGTTGGGACAGAGGGGTATCCTAGAGTGGGGGTGGGGGGTGTCCTAGGGAAGGGGTGGTTCCTGGTTTGGGGGCTGGGTATCCAGGGAGTAGCGTCCTGGGGAGAGGGGGTTCTGGGGTGAGGGGGTACTGGTCGGTGAGGGGGTCCTGGGCCGGTGCTTGCTTCCGCCAGGGAGGAGGCCGAGGGACTGACCAGGTAGGTGTAATAGCGGATCTTGGCCTCCTGACCGGCGTCCGTGCGCAGGTGGAAATTTACATTTAGGGTGTTGCCGGGCTTGAGCTCCATGCGGGACACGGAGAGGTGTAAATAGTTGTTGGAATTGTACATGGTGCCGTAGGGCTGCGCCCGCATGGTCTTCGAGGCCTGCCGCCCCTGCAGAATGCCCTCCTTCTTCGTGCGCACCTGGAAGGGGCAGGGGAGGCTGCTGGGACCTTGTCACGCCCCCCTCAGGCCTGGGAGCAAGGGCTGCTGCAGATAGGGGTGACTCAGGGGTCTTGTGCTGAAAGGGAACACTTGGGGTCGTCTGAGGTGGCCAAGGTCACCAACATGAGAGCATTTATAGGAGGGAAGTGGAGGGGCGAGAGAGAAAAAAGAGGAAGAGGAGGAAAAGAAAGAAGAAGGAGAAGAGGAAGGAAGAGGAAGGGGGAGGAGGAAGAACCCCGAGATAAGTCCTCCTGGAAGCTGCTTGAGTTAGGTGCTTTGAAACAACGAATCAAGGAGCTAACAGGATACTGAACGGGGGGCATCTTTCCAAGCAGACCCCAGGACCCCTGGCCCAGCCCCACCCCCTCACCGTGATGGACAGCGGCTGGCGGCTGTTGGGCGTGTTGATGGTGAGCTTGGCCACACCGTCCTCTTGGGTGAGAGCCTCCACTTTGGAGTTTTCGGTCACCACGGGCACGCGCTGGGCTGGGGAGCCATCGGGGTTGGTCACGAACACCTGTGACGACGCGGAGGCGGGGGGCGTCACGGTGGCCTCCGATGGCCTGGCCCCAGGAGGTGGCAGTGAACCGCGCCCCGGGACTCACCATGAGATCGAAGGGCATGGCCGGTTTGAAGAATTTGGGTGTCTTGGTGAAGTGGATCTGGTACGGGGACGTAACGATGGGGATCCCGCTGTGCTCCGCCTCCACCATGTCGCTACCTGAGGGGGGCCGAGGGCGAGGTGAAGGCAGGCTCCCCAGCAGCTCCTGGGGGCCAGGCCTCCACAGTCAGCGCGACCCTCACCTGAGTGGAGGAGCACGGTGACGGACACGTACAGGGACTTCCCCACCAACAACTCGGGGCCGGACGGCTGGACCCCGTCGAGCAGCACCTGACGGCTCAGCACCGCCTCCCCGGCACCGTCCTGGATCTGCGGAGGAGGAGGACTCAGAGGGGAGCCGGGCGGGGCCGGAGAGGGCGGTGCTTGGGTGGGTGTGGCTCAGAGGGGCGGAACCCAGAGGAAGAGTCTGGTGAGTGTGGCTTAAAGGGGCGGAGAGCGTAGAAGAGTGGCCCTGGGGCGTGGGCGTGGCCCGGAATGGGTGTGGGCTTGCGAAGGAGGCGGGCCTTCATGCAGGCTGCGGGGTGTGGCTCAGAGGGGCGGGGCTTAGAGTGGGCGGGGCTTGCGATATGCCCTCCCCCTCCATCAGTACCCAAACGCGCTGGAGAGAGTGAGCCAGGGAAATCCTTTGGTCTTGGTCTTGAACCCCAAAGATGACGAAAGCCGTTCCATCCACATCCTTGCCGTACAAGAACCTTCGGGGCGAGCCAGGATCCTTCAGGTTGCCAGAAGCTTCCAGGGGGCCATGGCTGCAGACCACCCGCTTCCCCACACCTCCCGAGTCCTTACCTGGCGGTGATGGAGACTTTCAGGCCCTGGGGGTCGTCGATGTAGTAGAATTTTTCCTTGGGCTCCACTAGGACCTCGAAGCTGGGCAGAACTGGAGTGGGGTGGGCGGATGGCGTTGGGGGGGCGGCCTGGGACTGGCCCGGGTGCAGTGAACCCACTCCCCCATCATGCCCCCCTCCACTTACCGTATTCCTTCACCTCAAACTCCGAGGTGAAGACCTGCTGGGGAGAGTGTTCGTAGAAGGCTTGGATTTTCCACTGCCCCATGCTGCGGAGAGAGACGGGAGTCGAGTGACCATGGGTACCCCACCTCCTCATGGTGACAGGGGACCCCTGAGCCCCGACCTGAAGTCCTGGGACCCAGTTATACCTTTTCCTTCCTGTGTGTGTGTCTGGGATAAGTATGCATGTATGCACATGAGTGCACCTTAGCATGTGCACTTGCGAGGCCCGAGAGTGACGTCAGGAATCCCCCCCATTGCTCTCCCACCTCACTGCTATGAGCTTGGGAGACCCACACATACTTGACCAGCTCTGGAATGTTCCAAGACAAGGGCAAGATGCCAAACTGGTTGTGTGAAGACAGCGTGTCTCTCTTGATGGGGACGCCTTCGGGGGTCTATAAGGAGGAGGGAGAAGTGGGTGGGGATTAAAGGGTTCCTTGGAGGCCAGGTTCAGTACCCCCCCATTCTTCCTGGACCTCCCAATCAATCAGTTTGGTTCATATCCCAACTGAGACACTGAGCAGCTGTGTGACCTTCAGCAAGTGACTAAACTTCTCTGTGCTCTAAGAGCATATTCAGAAAACAAAGGGGGGCATTGGGGAGACCTGCCTCGCTAGCTTGGACAGATCATTCTGCAAGAGCCTGGGGGTTCAGAGGAGGGTGCGTGACCCCAGCGATCCCTGGAGCCAGCCTTCAGACACGTCAGTGCTTAGCTTTTCAAGAAAGCTCCGATTTCCCGTCGTCCTAAGATAGGTGCATGGAGCCTCAAACTCTTCCTGTAGCTGGGGTGACCTTGAACCCCAATCCTCCTGCCTCAGCCTCCAAGGGCTGACAGGGCAGGTGCAGGACACCATGTGACTCTTCTGGGAGCGTCCTCTAGAAGGTGAGGCCCGGACAGATGGGGAACCCCTTATGATGCATGGTGTGTGATGTGACTGGTGTATGTGGTATGTGGTGTATGTTTGGTGTATATGGTACATATGTGTGGTGTGTGGGACGTATCTATGGTGTGTGTGTGGGGTGTGTATATGTATGTGTGTAGGTGTGCTGTGTGTGGTGTGGTGTGTGCTGTGTGTGCTGTGTGGTGTATGTGTGTGGTATGTGTGGTGTGTATGTGGTGTGTGTATGGTGTGTTGTGTGTGTATGGTGTGGATGTGGTGTGTGTGCGCTGTGTGTGTGCTGTGTGGTATGTATGGTGTGTGTGTGTTGTGTGTGGTGTGTATGGTGTGTGTGTGGTGTGGTGTGAGTATGGTGTGTGTGGTGTTTGTGCTGTGTGTGTGGTGTGTGTGGTGTGTATGGTGTGTGGTGTGTATGGTGTGGTGGGTGCTGTGTGTGGTGTGTATATGCGTGGTGTGTGTGGTGTGTGGTGTGGTGTGTGTGGTGTGTGTGGTGCATATATGTGGTGTGTATATGTGTGGTGTGTGTGGTGTGTATATGTGTGGTGTGTGTGGTGTGTATATGTGTGGTGTGTATATGTGTAGTGAGTGTGGTGTGTGTGTGTTGTATGTGTGGTGTGTGTGTGGTGTGTATATGTGTGGTGTGGGGGGTATGTGGGGTGTGTGGTGTGGTGTGTGTAGTGTCTATATGTGTGCTATGTGTGTGGTGTGTGTCCTGTGTGTGTGGTGTGCATATGTATGGTGTGTGTGTGGGTGGTATGTAGGGTGTGTGTATGGTGTGTATATGTGTGGTGTGGGGGGTATGTGGGGTGCGTGGTGTGTGTGTGGTGTGTGCTGTGTGTGTGGTGTGTGATGTGCATGACCAGGGCTTTTGCAGAACCAGTCTCCTGGTTCCCGGCATCCTGTGGATATCAGCCCGTGTGTAGTTTCTCTGCTCCACATCTCCTAGGTCTTGCCTGTGCCCCTCTCTTTCTGGGGTCTCAGTTTCTGGGGCCCGCCCTTGCATACCTCGATAGTGACGATGACAGTCCGACCCACCGGCAGCAGCTCGTGGTCCACAGTAAAGATGCGGTAGAGCACTGGAAGGTGTGGGGGAGACAGAAGCCCTGTGAGACTCTCGACTCCAGGGGGCCCGTCCTGTCTCCCGCCCTGTCCCCCCGCGAGGCGCTCACCCGTGGAGTCCCCCCTCCCTGCCTCCCAGTGCCTCCTCTCTGTCCCCCCCGCGGGGCGCTCACCCGTGGAGCCCGGGGTGTAGACGGTCTTGTCCGTCTGGATGAAGAGGTACCCACTGTGCTGACTGACCAGCACCACCTTCTCCACCGTGGCGGCCCCGAAGTTGGCCTGGACCGTCACGAACTTCTGTCCCTTGTCGGCTCTCAGCTCCTTGATGGCGGGGATCTGGGGGAGCGGAGTCAGGGGTCAGGGAAGGTTCCCCACCCTGCCCTCCCGCACACGGACCCGGAATCTCTCTTCAGGGCTCAGCTCGGAGAGGGAGGGGCGAAAGTGGACCCCAAGGAGGAATGGGAGGGTCTCAAGAATCCGAGGAGGCGAGAAGGGAATTATCCAGAGATGAGAGAGAGGAGCCTGGGGGGAAAGGCGGAGTCATGAGGGAGGAGCCTAAAGGGGGCGGAACCAGGAGGGAGAAGCCTGGGAGAAAGGCAGCATCAGGAGGGAGGAGCCTTGGAGGGGGCGGAGCCAGGAGGGAGGAATCGAAGAGGGGCAGAGCCAGGAGGGAGGAGCCTGGGAGAAAGGCAAGTAGGAGGGAGGAGCCTTGGAGGGGGCGGGGCCAGGAGGGAGGAGTCTGATAGGGGCAGAGACACGAGGGAGGAGTCTGAGGGGGCGGAGCCAGGAGGGAGGAGTCTGATAGGGGGAGGAGTTAGGCGGGAGGAGTCTCGGGGGCGGGGCTCAGGTGTACAGGGTTGACGCGAAGCGTCTCAGTCCCGGTGGTGGCACAGTTGGAGTGCCCGGAAGGAGTGGGCTGCGTTTGCTCCCCTCAGCCCGGGCCAGCGCCCACCTTGATGGTGACGGTGCCCAGGTGCCCGGCGGCCGCTGTCAGTACGGTCTTCTCGCTGGTCAGCACCTGCTTCTTGGCGGGGAAGTCGTGCACGGTGACCGTGACCTGCACGTCGCCCTGCACCTCGTGCGCCTCCAGCACCACGGTTTCGGGGTTCTCCAGGCGCAGCATGTTGGGACAGATGACCGAGTACCTGGAGGGGGGCACAAGACGCGGGGGTCAGGGCCTCGTGTCCACGACCCCTCCGTGTCCCCGCGGCCTCTGCTCCCCAGCCCTTGGCCCGGTGCCTGGTTCTAGAATTTCTCTAGCGCTGGGACACCGGCCAGCGCACATGCGGGAATTCGAGTCCTTCTCCGTCCTCTCCACCCCTGCCGGCCATCCCCCTCCCCTCCTCCGGGGTAGTGAACCCAGGACCTTTGCACATATTAGCCAAGTGTTCCACCGCTGAGCTACATCCCGCGTTCCCTTTTTAGATTTTGAGATACAGTAAAGTTACCCACACGCACCCCAGACTCCATTGACGGTGGCCCCCAGGCCTCCACACTTCAAATCTTAGAACATCAAGCACTCCAGTTTCACAAACAAAACCCAGCCTTCTCCTTCAATGGCGTCGTAACCAAATCCCTGAGCCCAAGTCCTCAAACTATCAAGTCCCCAATTTGGGGAAGTTTGAATCGTAAATTCTTTTAGGGGAGGAAAGAGGAGGGGAGGTTCTCAGGGTCCCAGGTGGCCCTGGAGTTGGTCTGGAACTTGCTGTGTAGCCGAAGCTGACCCTCAACTCCTGATCCTCCTGCTTCTGCCTCCTGGGGTGACAGGCGTGCCCCCTCACACCCTGGGCCTGACTGAGAAGTTCAAATCTTGCAGCATCTGGATGATCTGGACATGAAATTGAAATCAGAAACAGAGCTAACACCTTGAATCTATACACCCTAGGGGGTCTGAATATGCATCCTGGGGGCTCTGAATTGCAAGGGTTAGGGCTCCAGAGTCCTGTGAGCCAGTGAAGACCCCAATTCAGGCAGACAATTATCTGAGGGTGCGTATGTGTGTGCACATGTGTGTGCATATACGTGTATGTGTGTGCACGCACTCACTCTGTCACTCTCCACATTATTCCTTTGCCACAGGGTCTCTCGTTGAACCTGGAGCTAGCCTGGCCTCAACATCCCCCCCCACTCCACTCCCCTCTCTGCCTTTCACAAAAAAAACTGGGGGTTTTCAAGCACACACGACTGCCTGGCTTTTTTTTTTTTTTCTCCTTCTTTAATGTGAGTGCTGGGGATTCGAACTCCGGTCCCATGCTTACCCAGCTGGTTGCTCTTTTTTATCCACTGAGCCACCGCCCCACCCTGTCCCCAGGTCAAATGTTGAACACCCCCAGCTGGAAACCTTGGCTCCCCCACCCCCATAACCACCCGACAGATAAACGGGTGCTGGATTGTACAAGGAGCCCCCCCCCCCAAGAGATGACTGTACTCACATGGGGTCCCCCAGGGCCAGGGGAAGGCTGACCACCAGCAGCAGCAGCAGCCGCCAGGGAACCCAGGTGGGTCCCATGGCCACCGGCTGACAGGAGGGACGCGCGAGAGGGAGGGAGAGTGAGGGAGAGTGAGGGCAGCAGTGAGCCGGGGCTCTGTGCCCCACTTCTTATGTGGCCGCTGCTTCCCCCTCCCCCTCATCCTCCTCCTCCTCCCTCCCTGCTCCCCGTGTTCCCGCCTCCCCGGGGCTGCCCCAGATTTCTCAATTTGCTTTCTGCAAGTCCGGGGGGGTGGGGTGGGGGGCAGCAGCTGGCGTTGAGCAACCCCGGGTCTGTCCATTTGCCTGGCACCTGCTGGCTGCGGCCTCTGGGCACTTCCTGAGGCTCTGGCCACTCCAATCCTCCTCCTCCTCTTCCTCCTCCTCCTTCTGCTCCTCCTCTCTTTCTCCCTCTGTCTCTGTACTGTTCTCTCTCTCTCTTCCTTTCTTTCCTTTCCTCTTTCTTTTTTCTCCTTCCTTCTGTCTTTCCTCCTCCCTTCCTTTCTCTTTTCCTTTTTTCTTTCTCCTATTTCTTCTCGTCCTTCCTTTCCTTCTTTTCCTTTCTTCCTTTTTGCTTCTCCTCTCTTCTTTCTTTCTTCATTCTCTCCCTCTTCTTCCCCTTTCCTTCCTTTCTCTTCTATTTCTTCTGTCTTCCTTCCATTCCTCTCTTTCATTCCCTCTCTCCCTCCCTCCCTCCTTTCTTTTCTCCCTTTTCTTTCTTTCTTTTATTTCCCTTTTCCCTTCCTATCTCTCTTCTTCCTCCTCCTCCTTTCTTCTTCTTTTCTCCTCCTCCTCCTCTTTCTTCCTTCCTACCATCAGGGAAGCTCATTGTATAGCTCTAGATGGTGAATTGCGGACGTTCAAGTTGATTCCCCCACCGTCACGCTCCTCCCCATCTCAGCCTCCCCCTCATGAGGTGATGAGTCCCTGTCACTACAAGATCTATCTTTATAGAACCAGGGTCCGATTTCTACCTTCGA